>LAPY01000415.1:130016-141049 GCA_000970635.1 Eragrostis tef | reverse complement strand
GCCTCTCTCTACCTCTCCTCCCTCCGCTCGCCCCACCACCGCCCCTGCCCCTTCGCCCTCGCCGCCGTGCTCAAGTCCGTGCCCCGCCTCCCCGCCCACGCGCAGCTCCCCGCGGCGTCCTCCCTCCACGCGCACCTCCTCCGCCTCGGCCTCCTCTCCCACCCCTACCCGCACGCCGCGCTCGAGCACCTCTACTCCCGCCTCCTCCTCCCCACGCACCCCCTGCTCGACGAGGCCCCGGCGGCGGCGCCGCGCAACCGCCACTCCCTCCTCGTCGCGTCCAACTCGCGCCTCGCCTCGCTCCTCCGCGCGGGGGACGTCCCCGCCGCGCGCGCCATGTTCGACGGGATGCCCGCACGGGACGTCGTGTCCTGGAACTCCATGGTCGCCGGGCTCGCCAAGGCTTGGCCACCTCGACGAGGCCGTCGAGCTGTTCGACCGAATGCCCGAGAGGAATTCCGCGTCCTGGAACGCCCTCGTGTGCGGGTTCATCGCGCGGGGCCAACTTGCCAGAGCGAGGGAGCTGTTTGAGCGGATGCCTCTCAGGAACAATGTCTCCTGGATCACGATGATCTCTGGGTACGCCAAGGCTGGTGAAGTTCATGCTGCTGTCGACCTGTTCGAGAGGATGGAGAACAAAGATCTTTACGCTTGGAATGCCATGATCGCGTGCTATGCTCAGAACGGTTGTGCACGGGAGGCACTTGGTGTTTTCAACCGGATGCTGAAGCCACATTTTTGGGTGCTGCCCAACGAGAAGACTCTCTCGTCTGTCATCTCAGCTTGCTCTCAGCTTGGAGACTTGAGGTTTGGTTTGTGGGTCGAGAGTTTCATGGGGTGTGTGGGGGTTGAATTGGACGATCACCTGCGCACTGCTCTGGTTGATTTGTACACCAAGAATGGGCGGATGGACAGAGCTTTTGATTTGTTCAGAGGTTTGAAGAAGAGGGATGTTGTGTCTTACAGCGCGATGATAGTGGGCTGTGGGATGCACGGCAAGTTAAATGAAGCCCTTGGTTTGTTCAAGGAGATGTCCGAAGCAAAGATTGATCCTAATGCTATAACCTTTGTGGGTTTGCTGTCTGCATATAATCACGCGGGGCTGATGGAAGAAGCCCGCGCTTGCTTCGCTTCCATGTCAAGCAAGTATAGGATCAGTCCTTCGGTTGAACACTACACCATTATGGTAGATCTTCTTGGTCGCAGGGGCAAGCTGGATGAAGCGTTCCGGCTTATCACGCAGATGCCAGTGCAGCCGCATGCCAGTGTTTGGGGTGCCTTGCTTCTTGCTTGCAGGTTACACAATAATGTTGAGCTTGGGGAAATTGTTGCCTCCAAATGCTTTGAACTGGAGCCTGAAGAAACTGGATATTACATTCTTTTGGGTAACATATATGCACAAGCTGAAAAGTGGGACAAGGTCAAGAGGTTAAGAAAGATCATGTCAGAAAAGGGTTTGAATAAGATGCCTGGCAGTAGTTGGGTCGCCTAAATCTATTATACTGATCTTCGGTAAAATTTACTAGAGGACACTGCCCAAATCATGGAACTTCTGCGGGGCACTGGAAATCCGAATTGGATTGTATTTTCTGCATACTCATTATTATTGATTGGGTCAATCGACGAAGCAAATAAGCTGCTCAGATTCCCGGGCCTAAATTGTAACAAGGTGGGGGTCATGCTTCGCCTCACGAAAAAAAAAAGGTGGGGTCATGCTTGGGATCTTTAGTTCATGTGTACACCTTAGTTGTTGGCAGATGTGAAGAAGACAGGAGAAGCATTGAAAGTTATGCTGCCTCTGCTGCAAGAGATGGCCTGGGCTTCAAGAATATTGGCAAAATGCAGCAAAAATTGCATTTGAGCAAAAGGTTATGTAACCCATGTTTTTATGTGAGCAGTATGGAAGGGATAGGTTAAGAAATTAGAAAGGTATGAATTATGCGACAGTTGGTGCCACGGAAGTTGTGGATTATGTGACAGTGTTTCTTGGTCATGTTGATGCTTAAGAAATAACATCAAAGAGACAGTCCACTTGAGATGCCCTTAAGGATTCATGCAAACTTGATTGAGAAGCTTCAAATGTTCCTCAGGAAGTTCACAACTGGTATGTGGCCATCAGATTTTACCCAGCTATAAACTTTGTTGTTGCCTTCCTTAGCTACGTAGTGTCTCACATTCCATTATTGATGATTATTTTGCAGCTTTGCACTAGCTAGGTAATGTCTTATTTCCCATTAAAAAAATGATGGACGTCGTGAAGACTTGCTTATCTACCTGTAGGAGGAGAGCTACTTTCTCAAGTTTAGATACACAATCTTTAGAAACATTCATATAATTCATAACAATAGCATTTTTAAATCAAACTGTTGTGCCCTAATGTTGTGGCAAAGAGCATGGAGTTCATTCCTTAATTCAATTCAAACTGGATGTGATCATCTGTTCTCTAATAGCTTTATTTTGTCATACAAACGTTGCTGTCATGCAATACTATAGTACTGTCCCACAGTTTTGACAATGAAGAGTGTATCTTTCCTGTTTGCAAGATTCACAACTTGGAGGTCAGTGATTGGTGTGATCAATTACAATCTCCCTGAATAGAGGAGCTATGTCATAGAGGAATTATATTTCACAATGGTGCCTTGATATTGGCTTCTTTATTTAGCTGCGCTGAAAAGGGTGCACCTACCACTATCAGAAATAAAACATAGTGAGGAGATTGCAAGAGCATCAATGCTGTAGTGGTAGTGTGGCACTGCCTGGGTGCTACTTCTAAATACTCCCTCCGTTCTTGATTTGTTGATGCTGGCTAGCTTAGAAAAAGGAAGGGAGTATATATCATATGTTTTTTTTTCGAGAGTGAATATGTGTGTCTTAATCAAATTGCATCAAGTTGAAAGTAAGTTCAAGGGCCATCAGAAAAAGGAACTGGAATTTCTTATCGAATGTGCTTGTGTCACCAGGTGTGTTACTTGCCTTTTAAAACTATTTTGAAAAGGGATAGCTACGTTCCATTTCACCATGCCCCTATCAGTTCCTACCCATATGATGAATACTAAAAAACCTCTTATCAGTTGTCACTGATATCTCTGATAATCCTAGTTGGGCTTTCCATCTTTTACTTGCAGTGATCGTACAAGATGGCCTCGGCGCTCCAAAATCTCTTTCTTTGCGCTGGTGTCTGATGGCACTATCAGAATCTTTCGCAGAATTTTGCGTCCTTAAGAGATGTATTAACAATATGCCCTTTGGATAGTGCGATGGTGTCAGATTTGTAGATTGATTAGATAGTGAGGTAGCGTGGCATCTGAATGTGATGATAGATGTATGCATATCATTCAGGCGTTCATCAGAGCTTGAAAAGTTACACTGTAAACCTCTGTTTTGTACTCGTGCTTTTCTAATCGAAGTAGGGGGCTTCCACATTTCTAAAGAAATCAGAGCTTGAAATCGTTTGATGTGCCTACCCTCGCCATGTTCAAGGTTCAACACCTGGAACGACATCTTGTGGTTTGCTCAAACGGCTGTGCTGCGGTCAGATTTGATGTGATTTCGACTTAAATGTTTGCTATTTCGCATTTGGATCGTGTTGAACAATTTTGTTATGGCGCCCAATAATTTAAAAGGATCGTAGCATCAGCTGTGTTTTCAAAGTTCTTTAGGCAAATCGCAGAATGTTTATTTTCCTGCCCAAAAAACTGAGACCGTTAATTCCCGATCCGACGGCTGCGAAACGCGTGAAGAGTTCAGGCTGCCGCTGCGAGCGCTGCTCCGGCGCCGGCGGCCCCTGCTCCCCTTTGCCCCCGCAAGCTTCTTCACAAGCTCCGGAAGCGACGCCATCGCGCATCCTTCTCAGACGCCGCCTCCCCGGTCTCCTCCTGCGCCGGATGGGCTCGGCGATGAGCCGGAGCAGGAGGGCTCGCTGGCGCGGCGGGTGGAGCGGGCAGCGTCGGTGAGCGCGGCCATGCGAGCGTGGATGGCCGGCGGCCGCGCCGTGCACCGCGGCCACGTCTTCCATGCCATCAATCGCCTCCGACGCCACCGCCTCCACCGCACCGCCCTCCAGGTGCCCCCACCCTCCTCTCTGTTCCTGCCCTTTTCGTCAGCCTTCTTGTTTTGTATCCTCTGAGGCTCCAACGAATTTCACTTAGTGGTTGATCCAAATTTGTGTCCTTCTTGGTCTCCCTTTTATGCATGCTTCAGTTAGTGATTTATGTACCTGCATGAATGTGGTGAAAAAACATTGGAGCATTCCTGCACATCTGCTGCTTATCTGTGTAGAGAGAAAATTTTCACGTTGTTTGAAGATAATTTAGTTCTACCTTTTTTGTGGCATGAATATTTAGCTAGTGACCGTGCAGTTAGCTTCCCCTGTTTAACTTTGAACATTTTACTAATAGAGGTGGCTAAATGTGGATACAAGAATTTACATACCTTTTGTTTGTTCACAGGTCATGGAATGGATTATGAGAGAGAGGCCTTACAAGCTGACCGAGCTTGATTACTCATACCTCCTGGAGTTCACGGCCAAAGTTCATGGCATTTCTGAAGCAGAAAGTCTCTTCCTGCGCGTGCCTCAAGAGTACCAGAAAGAGCTTCTCTACAACAACCTTGTCATGGCAGCTTTGGATCTGGGTCTGATTAAGCACTCATACGCTTACATGAGGAAGATGAGGGAATTCTCCCTGCCAATTTCTCCGTATGTTTACAACCGCTTGATCATTCTCCATTCGTCGCCCGGGCGCAGGAAAACGATACCCAAGATCCTTTCTCAGATGAGAGGCGATCGTGTCACTCCTCACACATCAACCTACAACATCCTATTGAAAATACAGGCCAACGAACACAACATTGATGGAGTTGCAAAGGTGTTCAATGATATGAAAAGAGCAAAGATTGAGCCCAATGAGATCACTTACGGCATTCTGGCAATTGCGCATGCTGTAGCAAGGCTATATACTGTTGCCCACACATATGTTGAAGCTATCGAGAATTCCATGACAGGTGCTAATTGGTCTACATTAGAAATTCTTCTTATATTGTATGGTTATCTTGGAAAGGAAAAGGAGCTTAAGAGGACATGGGAGATCATGCAGGGCCTCCCTCATATTCGATCCAAAAGTTTCACACTAGCAATTGAAGCATTTGGAAAAGTTGGCTCCATTGATCATGCAGAGAAGATATGGGTCGAGATAAAATCAACAAGGAAAATAAGTCTTACAGAACAGTTCAATGCCATATTGTCAGTGTACTGTAGGCACGGTCTTGTGGATAAAGCAGCATCTATATTCAAAGAAATGAGAGCAAGTGGTTGTCAGCCAAATGCCATTACTTATCGCCACTTAGCACTGGGTTGCTTGACATTGGGTCTTGTTAAAGAAGCTTTGAACACAATGGATATGGGAAAGAAAGAAGTTGTCACTAAGAAGGTGAGAAGTTCAACACCATGGTTGGAGACTACATATATGTTGCTCGAGAAATTTGCAGAAATTGGTGACTTGGAAAATGCAAAGAAAGTTTATGAAGAACTGAATGAATCCAAATATTGTAGGAACTCTTTTGTGTATAATACCCTCCTTAAAGCTTACGTGAAAGCAAAAGTTTATGAGCCAGATTTGTTAAGATCAATGATTTTGAGAGGAGCAATGCCTGATGCCGAGACGTATAGCCTTACCAGACTTATTGAGCAGTTCAAGATATGATGCCACCCATTTGCTGCTGCTTTCTTTCAAGGATTGAATACAACTCAGTGCTGAACATGCCATGCAAAATCAGTAGAGAACTGGAGAGGAACATATTGCAGCACATGACGACCATTGGCATTCGGTGGACTTCCTTTTGGTACAGCAATCTTACAGGTGTACAATCTGGGTAGTGCAACTAAGTGTTTGAATCATTTTGTAATCCAACCTTTTCCTCTGGCATACATTGCAAAGACCAGCATTCCATTTCATAGTGGAAAAAGGTGGGTAGAGGCAAAATTGCATTACATGAAAGACATATACCCTCAACCAAGAAGGAAATGATCAACATTTTTTATTATGAATACATGGTATTGTATACATGCTGAAGACATATTGCTGCTACTTCCAACAGTCTTTGCAAATCCTCACCCCAAAGGACTGTTGTGGAAGGCTTTAAGCTTTGTGTTGTGAAAAAGAAATGTAGAAACGTTCTCTACACTTGGTTTTGCCGAAGACAAACTTGAGGAAACAGGGTTATCTGTTCGACCTGCTTCACCATAAATAAACCTGAACCCATCTGACTGGAGTAGCTGGTTGCATATTATCAGTATGGCATTTTCTTGTAGAAGAGTTCATGCAAGTAAACCGTGCCCATGCTTCCGGTATGGCAGGTTAATCGACACAGTTTCACAAGTATGCAGACTGGCCACCACTTGCAAGGTTCCAGGAGCCTCTGATTATTCCACAGCATTGCTCTGCTTTCTGTTTGACCATATTGATCTTCAGATTCTAGCTGTTTTCTCTATCACTACGTGTGAGCAGTTTTTGGAGGTCATGAAGTTGCCAACAATATTATTCATGAGACGTGTTGTGATCTTTCTGATTGTTCAGATAGTTAAATAACAGTTCCCAAATGTAAAATGCATACCATAATTTTGCACCTAGCTGTTTTTCCATTTGTTACTACATAAAGAGTTGTTTCATCTTTCATGAGACTCAAATTGTGAGTGCTCTCGTGTTTTATATACAATATAAACACAAAGCAGTTCTGGCATCCCACTGTTTGAGGGATAATAACACCTGAGCACACAAATCTACATGTACTGCTCTGATTAGAACCATACGTATGCTACAAAGTTCTGCTCCCTCGTTGACAGTGACACTGCCAATTGGGATAGGAAAATAGACTACCAGGCAATGGATATAGGACATACTTGGAACGAATGAGAACTGTAGCTGCAAACGAATGCCCACCCTAGCCACACAAATCTACATGTACTGCTCTGATTAGAACCATACGTATGCTACAAAGTTCTGCTCCCTCGTTGACAGTGACACTGCCAATTGGGATAGGAAAATAGACTACCAGGCAATGGATATAGGACATACTTGGAACGAATGAGAACTGTAGCTGCAAACGAATGCCCACCCTAGTACATAATTTGGTACTAGCAGAGAAATCAGAATGGCATATACAGGCCCAATCAAAACACTAAACACTTTATATCTCACAGTACCAAAAACAGATGCAGAATCTGAATATTTCATTCAAGCATGCAGGGAACAACACCACACGAGGCTGACAGTTCATTCGTCTGCCATATGGCGCATACATGAGAACTGACCTAATCAAGGTCCCATGTGTGGCTGCCTCCTCCTGGTCCTTCTTATGTTTGGGGATTCAGAAGTCCTTGACCTCCTACTTGACCATGGCTCCCCCACTATAACACCTGCGGTGCTAGAAGCCGACGTTTGCTCCTGAGATGATGACTGCCCTGGAGCTGCACTAACCGCTGGAGCGGTATTGTCAGCATTAGAGGGTGGTGATGGGATCTGATTGCTGTTCTCAGGGGCAACATTGCCCATATTCAAAATCATTGCAGATATGGCATCCTGCCTTTGTAGTCTCCGAGCCCTAGCCCTGGGCCGGTTTGCAGGAACCACAGGCACCGCCACCGGGCTTGGTTGACCCCTCACTATACCCTGGTTAGAAATCAACTGTCTCACCACAGTTGCAATTCCTCTTCCGTCTGCCATTTGCAGCTGCTGTCTCAGGCTATCCATTCTGTTTGCACGCGGCCTGGGAGGCATATCAAGGATGGGGGCATCCCGTTCATCCTCACCTCTTCCATAGATAGGTGTGACATTAACTTCTAGCACTTCACCCTTGCAGACAGGACACTCAGAGTGGACTGAATGCGCATGAAGCCAGCTGTACAAACATGGCCAACAGAAGAGGTGACCGCAGGGCGTAACCACGGGCTCTTTAGCTGGGTCAAGACAGATGTTGCACTCAAAGCTGGAGTTGCATGCGCAGCATCCATCCTTGTTAACAGCACCCTTTCCTCCCACTTTATCATCACCATCCTGCTTTTGCCGCCTTGCCATGTCTTCATGGGAGCGTTGGATGGCCCAGGACAGCCTATCTGCTTCAGGACTACTGGCCCGTTGGCTGCGGTTCGCCGACCCTGACCTCACAATGCTGTGTTGCTGACTAATCCGGATCAACCTCTGCAAACGAAGCTCGGGCGTCCTTGCTTCAATGTCAACAGCCCCTTCAGTGGACTGACTCAGCATGCTTGTCGTGCTAACCATCTCCACACCACCAGTCACCCGACCAGGGTGCGCAAACCTTTCCACCCACGGTGCAAGATCATCATCCCCCTCCACTCCAGCAGCCACCGCTGATGGCAGCGATGAGGCAATGGCGCCGTCCACAGAAGCACCAAGAACCACAGTTGGCTCAGCAGCATCAGTGCCCTCTTCGCCATCAGTGTTGTGACCATCAAGCCACGCATAAACAAAGGGATCTAGCATCGACTGCTCCTCTGGGGTGGAGAGAGCATTCGACGGCGAGTATGCCGCCACCGTGGTGAGCAGTTCCACCGGTTCATCAGTTATTGGGGCCACCGGTGCAGGCCTCGCCGAATTCGGCAAGGACACCGGGCAATCGAGAGCGGCATCAAGCCCGCCAGGAGCCCGGGGCAATGGAGGGAGGGCGAGGTACATGCTTAGATCCATTCGCCTCCTGCTATGGCTGCCCTCTGCAGCCTCATCGCTCTCCATGACCAAGCAATTGCAGAAGTTGCTTGCTATGCACCGATCAATCAGACGGGATATGCATTTCTACCCCTGAAAAAAGAAGAAGGGAAAAATTGGTTCTCTAGCATATGGCTCAACTAAAATAGCATAATGATTCAGATTACACATGGCTCAACTAACAAAAGCATCATTATCTGAAAAAACTAACAAAAGCATGGTTCGATGACACATGGTTCAGGTTTTTCACAAGTCATCCAGCAGCAGTTTGAACATGAACCAATTTAACTGGGGTTAGGCAATGAGTCTTACCCATCGGGATTCATCTTCAACTAGCCTCTGCAGGGCGCCGGGTCCTGGTGCATCAGCGCGGGGTCGTGGAACTGGGCGGCCGCCTCCCCATCGACCTAGTCGACGCGCTGGAGCATGGGCCGAGCAGGGCGGGCTGTCGTCAACGAGAGGGGGAGGGGAGGGAGGGAGGCTGCTCTTGTGCGAAAGGGGAGCGGCGGCGGCTGGAGCGGGAAGGCGCGGCGAGGGAGGAAGGATTGGGATGGGGATTCCGATTTGGGAAATTTTTTTGGAGAATTGGGGGCGGCCGGAACGGAATTGCGAGGCGGCGGCCAGAGGAGGCAGAGAGGGACAGAGGAGAACCGCTGGGTTTTTGTTGTCTGAGGAAATTGAGGCCAGCAATATATAGCCTGGAAACCATTTAATTTCTGCCAAAAGATTGCATTGGCAATTTATTTTCTGCACAAAAGATATGCATTGGTGCTAAATCTGTTGGCAGGCACAAATTTATATGAAGATTTGGTTCATCTTGAAGATATTATAGAAATCTCAAATAAACAAATCAGTGGCTGCAAAATAGTAATTGCAACATGGTACTGAGAAATAATACAAAGATGGAAATGTAGGTGAGTAATATATAGCCTGAAAACCATTTAATTTCTGCCAAAAGATTACATTGATCATTTGTTTTCTCCCTAAAAGATATGCATTGGTGCTATATCTTTTGGCATACACAAATTTATATGAAGATTTAGTGCATTGATCTTGAAGATATTATAGAAATTTCAAATAAACAAATCAGAGGCTGCAAAAAACAATTGCAACATTCTGCAATATAGACTAAGAAATAATACTCATCTGAGTATAGTACAAAGATGCAACAAATCAGAAACAAAATATAGCGTATCAAATGATAGATCTTACAACCACACAATTCTTGCTTTTAAAAATATTGTAAGAAAATGGTATATCTCAATCCAAAAAAAAAGTCACAAAACATTTGAAAATTTATCATGCAACCGAATACAAAATAAGGGATAAGATTCTTCCGATAAAAAAGATCTCAAGAATCAATCTAACAGTCCTAATAAAAAGAATCAATCTGACCTCACGGTGAAATTAAAGTTTCCATAGATATTTTTTCAGATCTAGTAACTAGAAGCCACCTCGCTCTCCATGCACAACTGGCCTCCCTAGCTAACATACCATGGAAATTCAAAGAACGTTGATATGGAAGGATAAAAGATGTCATAGAACCTGAAAGTTTCTCCATCCATGGCATAGCCTGAAAGATTCTTCATCCATGGCCTATAGATCTGCTCACAAAAAACCACCACCTTAACCAAGCACACCAAGGATCCCACATAGCTTGATAGATGGTGCATCCACCCTTGCTATAGGTTTAGTTTGAACAACGAACTTGGAGAAAAAAAGACTACAGAGCTCTAGAGAGGTCATGGTGGTTGCAGAACTCGACTTGGGTATGTTTTGGTGCGGAAAGAGAGAAGGCGTGATACGGTATTATATAGGAGTCGGTCAAAACACAGATGAAGTCGCGTGACACGGCGAAGGCCGCTAAGCTCTGGCATGGGGCAACAGGACAGGGAGGGGCTGGGGGAAGAAAACCATCCCCGCACTACTATGGTTCACCCCTGCCCTGCCCCCGTCCCCTCCATCCTATCGAGGAAAAACCTACCCCCATCCCCGACCCAGATGGATCTCCGAACTTCAGTGGAGCCTAGCGGGGGCGTCTACGCGACACTGGCGGCGCGATGTCGAGCGGTAGCTCGGGCGACAACATGAGGCACGAGAGCATATGGAGGGGCGACTGCTAGGGAAGCGAGAGCAGGCGGCGGTGGGGCGGGGTAGGATGTGAAGACGAGGAGGGACTGAGAGAGACGGCCGGCCGATCGAGTTCAGGAGGAGTCGACTGGCTAGGTTTTGGAGTGAGAGTGGGCTTGTTGGGCTTTAATAGTGTTTGCACGATGCCTCCCCCCCCCCCCCCCCCCCCTCCCTTCCACAACA
>LAPY01000415.1:88136-102928 GCA_000970635.1 Eragrostis tef | reverse complement strand
TTCACGATGATAAGGAGTGGACTTTACGACGACACGCCATTGGCGGTCCTACGCTCCTGCAAATCTGCACCCATGTGCCACCGGCAGCTCCGGGTCAAAATGTTTTGCCCCAAGAGATTCCTGCGGCGCGGTGTAGCGTGCAGAGTCGGCTCGTTTATGGCAAGCTTGGTTATTTGATAGTACAAATACCTGTGTCATGCAGGAATTATTGAAATGCAGCTAGCTATCCACTGCTATAATTAGTTTTCTTAAAACGTAGTACAGGTCTTTATTCATCTGATGCTTTTGTCATAAATCCAATTAATATGACGCAGCATCTCATTAAAACTTCTATAGCACTGTATCTGAGTTCTGCTGACACTTTCCCTATAATCGACCTCTATTTTTTCGCTGTCCACTGCATGCTTGTCAGCTTTTGTGTACAGCGGGTTTACTCCAGGTATCTGATTAATGGCAACATAAACTGAGCCTAATCTCTTGAGCTGGTGTTCCAATTTTCTGACATCAGATAAAATCTGGTCTTTTGTACTTATTTATTTCAGATCCTGTTTAGCTAAAATTCTGCATGTATCCTTCACTTGAAGGTATGCCATTGTGAGCCTAACTATGATAAAAGCAATCTAACCTGTCCTTTTTTTTTGTTACTAAGCCTGTTGAATCACCAAGTGTGTGTTTTCCTTTTTTTAATTCTAGGACAAACTATCACTTGGGTTTTACAAATCTTGGTGGCAATGTTTATTGAAGTGCAAAACTTCTTTCAAGCTAGCTTTCTCGTCAATGTTGGTTCTACCAAGTAAACATAATTTCCCACATTATCCAAAGTAATAATTTGATTTGCGTAGGTTTTGTGTTAATACTATTCATAGGCCCGATTGTGCCCACGGACGTTCACATTGGACATGCAGAACCTAGTATTTCTGAGTATACCACTTACATGATTAACACAAAAGTTAAAGTCGTCAAAGCTTTTCTCCATATTGTTGCTGATGTCAATCATGTCCCTCTTTCATGTTGAAACAAGGAACAATGATATTCTTTGCATCTTTACTGAATATATATGACTTTACAACTGCAGAAACTGAGGAACACAGCAATAACAAGAGCAAATTCAGCTTGTCTTCCAATGGGGGATCGAGTTGGTGTCAAGTACAGCAGTGTCAATGAGGGCGAAGAGCGTAAGGGAGGCCATGGCGTCCCCAAGGTTTCCATGGTCCCCCTCATCTTCCTCATATTTTATGAAGTTTCTGGGGGTCCCTTTGGGATTGAGGATAGTGTCAAGGCTGCTGGGCCACTGCTAGCGATTGTGGGTTTTCTTCTATTTGCATTCGTATGGAGCATTCCAGAAGCTCTAATCACTGCTGAGATGGGCACTATGTTCCCTGAGAATGGTGGTTATGTTGTCTGGGTCTCTTCGGCTCTTGGTCCCTTCTGGGGTTTTCAGCAAGGCTGGGCAAAGTGGCTCAGCGGTGTCATAGATAACGCTCTCTATCCAGTCCTCTTTCTGGACTATGTCAAGTCCAGTGTTCCAATTCTCGGGGGAGGACTCCCAAGGACCTTGGCAAGTCCTCTTTCTGGACTATGTCAAGTCCAGTGTTCCAATTCTTGGGGGCGGACTCCCAAGGACCTTGGCGGTGCTTATCCTCACAGTTGCACTTACATACATGAACTATAGAGGGCTAACCATAGTTGGCTGGGTGGCAGTCTTTCTTGGGGTATTTTCCCTCCTTCCATTCTTTGTGATGGGGTTGATAGCTATTCCACAGATTGAACCTTCGAGATGGTTTGAAATGGACTTGGGGAATGTGAATTGGGGATTGTATCTGAACACGCTGTTTTGGAACCTCAACTACTGGGATTCAATTAGCACATTGGCTGGAGAAGTTGATAATCCAAAGAGAACCCTCCCAAGAGCGCTTTCTTATGCTCTAGTTCTAGTACTGGGAGCTTACCTCTACCCTCTAATCACCTGTACAGCAGCAGTTCCAGTTGTTCGGGAGTACTGGTCAGATGGGTATTTCTCAGACATTGCAAAGATTCTTGGTGGTTTCTGGTTGCACTCTTGGATTCAAGCAGCCGCTGCATTGTCCAACATGGGCAATTTCGTCACTGAAATGAGCAGCGATTCTTACCAGCTTCTAGGAATGGCTGAACGAGGCATGCTTCCTGAATTTTTCGCTAAGAGATCGCGCTATGGTACCCCTCTGATTGGCATCTTGTTCTCTGCCTTTGGTGTGATCCTGCTTTCTTGGATGACCTTCCAAGAGATCATTGCTGCGGAGAACTACTTATACTGCTTTGGCATGATTCTGGAGTTCATTGCCTTCATCAAGTTAAGGGTGACTCACCCAAACGCCTCACGGCCTTACAAGATTCCGCTGGGTACAATTGGGGCTGTTCTGATGATCATCCCTCCTGCTATCCTGATAGTTGTTGTGATGACCCTAGCATCTTACAAGGTCATGGCAGTCAGTATTCTAGCAATGGTTATTGGGTTCGTGCTGCAGCCATGCCTGGTGTATGTCGACAAGAAGCGGTGGCTGCGGTTCTCCATAAGCTCGGATCTCCCTGATTTATCCCGTTCGCTAGAAACTGAAGATGACACCGTCCCACTTGTATTCTGATTAGCGGAGGTGTATTCCCAGTTGGAGAAGCCTGGGATGGAAGGTACTGGGGTTCTAGATTTGTATCTCCTCATTAGTTTCAAAGCTGCACATGATATTTGAGTATCTTGTATAATGTTACTTGTTGAATAACATGTTGGCATTAAATTGAAAATGTAACCCCCCAGTGTTGCTCAAGGGAGCTCCTACAAGCACTTGTAACTTGCTATCAGCTATTGCATAGTTCTTCAAGATGCAATTACCATCCATGATATGACATGAGGACAATAATCTGGGGAGAACTTATGTCATCATAATAGAAAGATGCAAACCCTTGATCAGAACTGACAACAAACTATCTTGATTCGAAGTAAACTGACTCTGTATACGTGCTGTCCTAATGGAGTTATAATTGTTAGTGGTTAGACATAATTGGATCTTTATGTACAAGATACTTTGCAGAGTTGTGCCATACAAGAGTTTTTATCTAACTGTTCTTGAGTTATTTTTCTTTTCTGATTTTTAGTCAATTTTTCATTAACCATATCTTATAGTTTTGATTTGCACGGGTTCATTACATTTCAGAAATTGAAAATGTGAATTTTACAAATAGGTTCCCTGTAGATTCATGTTTAGGAAGGGGGGAGGTGACCTAGCTCCTCTCCTACCATGTATCTTGTAGAGGGGTCCAGTAGTTTATGGTGTTTGATATTTAAGCGACGAGGAAGTTGAATATACGTTTTTCATTGTCATCCACTTGTTTTATTCTGTCAAGGGCTGTGGTGGGATTAGCGACGAGGAAGTTGAATATACCTTTTTCATTGTCATCCTATTCACTCCAAGCCATGCTGTAAGATGGTTACACGCCGAAAATTCTTGTTTTCATTGTCATCCTATCCGGCACCTATCATTGTTATGCACTAGTGGTTTCGCATCCTCATTGATCTGACACCAAACCAAGATGGTTACACGCCGAAAATTCTGCTGTAAGCATACGCCGTTGTGGGTGTTGTAGTGCCTCACAACTAGAGACGAAGGTCGTACTGCATCACATTGTCACTATACTATTGAAACTTAATTTTAAAAATGAAACATAAGTCCGAGTTCAATAAAAATTTTACAGCGACTGCAGCACAGCTACCAATCTTAGACGTCAAACGCAGTCCTGTGTAATAACAGGGCAAATTTGATAACTTTCCTAACAAAATTTAACAGTCGAAAGAAAATTTTCTTCAACAACTTTAGTTGTAAAAGACAATTATACAAGTCAGTGCGCTTCAGATCCAAATACCAACTGTGACCAGGGCCAGAGCAATAACGAACCATGGTATCGAAGTACCTTAGCAAGGATGATAAGAAACCACAATTTTGCATAAGGTACATATCAAGGTAGCTTGTCTCGGCAAAACTTAGTTTAAACAAAAATAACATAGCACCAGTACATAGCCTCTGCTGTCCATAAACATAAGGTAACCAACTGTTGCATTGTCCTTATCATGAGATAGAACCCTAGCTAGGACCGATTAAACTGCCATTCCACGGACAACCCCTTGCTCTGCAGGGAGCTTAGACCTCAGGGACCAAGACAGGAGGGCGCAGCTCATCCTCCTCCTTGGGAGCATGGATGGTGACAAGGTCCGGCAGAGGGGTGGTCGGGCCAACCTTGCCCTTGGGGTCCCAATCAAGCATGATCTTCACCTTGATACCAAGAACACCCTGCATGCCAAATACAAGCATGTTTCAGACAACCTACAATAAATGCAATAAGATAAAATCAGATCTGTCTGTGCACAAAACCAAACCTGTCTCAGAAGGACGTGTCTGACTGCTGAGTCAATGTACTCGTTCACTGGCTGACCAGATGAGATCATGTATCCATCCTTGAACTTCATGGACTTGGCTCTTTGTGCCCTGAGCTTTCCACTCACAATGACCTAAACACACATGAAAAATTATTGTTAAGACTCCAACAAAGATCAGAACTTTTTAGAGTAGAAACCCATAAGAAGACTGACCTCACAACCCTTAGCACCACTCTCCATAACAAAGCGGAGAACACCATAGCAAGCCCTGCCATGTAAACAGGATTGTTAGGATACCAAAACTAGACACATTGTACTACTAACATATCATCATATCATCCCCATGCAAACAAAACTAGCTACATAGCACATAAAAGTCCATAAGAATGAAAACATATACCTATGGAAATGTGAGATAGAATTAGTAGACAAACATCAGAAGGGTTGTTCATCTGTGGATCTATCTCTCAACGGTTGTCTGGCCGCCGCTGCTTAAAAAGCAGCATTTTCTATATGCACCAATCTTAAACACCCCACCATCATTACAAGTAGGGTATAAGAGATATTGGTGCACTAAGGCAAATGTCACAAAAACTATATGCACTACTGACACTAATGACCATACATTCAATTGAAACTGCAACCAGGTCAGGAAACACTTTCAACAGCATGAATTGAGTAAAGCATGCCCCCAGTAACCGTGAATATAATATTATTAAGGTCAAATGGTTTTGTAAGCTTCAAATCAAGTGTCCATTCCACATAAATAAAGCACACGGTATAGATGCCATGATGGACCATCAAAGATCCAGAAATGTGAGACAGAATTAGTAGACAAAAAACTTTAGAATGGTCAATTATCTGTGGATCTGTCTCAACGGTTGTCTGGCCGCCACTGCTTCAGGGAGCAGCATTCTCTTTCTGCATCAACGTAATATCCCACCAACAAAAAACGTAGGCAGAACATAACTAGTCACGGATGCAACTAATCGACTCTATTGCAACGTTTCTTTACAAGTACAATTCAGATACAAACCTAGAAATTATCCTACTTGGATTATATAACAATACATCAACGTTAATTCAATTTCCATAATTAAGCATCGATTCCTAAGATCTCTCTGAAACACAAGACCTCCAAGGAACACCTATCACAGCAGCAAAGCAAAAATCTAGAAACAACAAACGGGGTTTGGTGATTATACCTGCGGACAGCAAGTCCTCCGAGGAGCTTGTAGCGGAGCGACTCGGCCTGGGCGATGGCGCAGAGGCCGCGGTTGACGACCTTCTCGGCGTAGAGCTCGACACCGTTCTCGGGGAAGTTGAACCGCTTCTGGACGACGGAGGTGAGCTCCCTGATCCTGCGGCCCTTCTCACCGAGCACGTTCTGCGTGCGCGTGGCGCGGATGATGATCTCCGTGCGCATCGGGGTCACGCGGACCTCCACGCCGGAGTAGCCGTCCTCCGCGAGCTCACGCGTCAGCATCTCGTTCAGCTCCGCGTAGAAGACACCATCGCTGACGAACTGTGGACAAACACAAGGTCAGATCGGGCTATGGACGGATGCGTCCGATGGAGGGGGAGGCGGCGCGGGGTACGGTACCTTCTTCTTCTTGCTGATCTGGGTCGCCATGGCTGACGGAGAGGAGGAGGCGCTCGCTGCGACGGCGGCGAGCGGGGCGCGAGAGGCTAGGGTTTTGCCGGAGTAAGAGAGGAGGAGAGTGGCGGCGCGAGAGGAGGCGGCGATGGGGAACGAGGGACTTTATAGTTGGGACGCCGCGGTAGGGTTTCTGCGCGGAGATGTGGTTGGGGATGGCGCTGTTGGAAGAATATGGGTTGGGCTGTCATCAGTAAGTGTGCTCTGTAGCGGGCCTTTAGGTAAGTGTGCACGCCGCAGTTATTGGACCATAGATGCATCACGACCCAAGTATAATAGAAAGCCCGGTTAATGTGGTGTCCTGCTTCGAAAAGTTAAAAGTTCATGGACCATATAGGTTTATAATATTTTTAAATAATGAAAAGATTGCATTAGTCTCGATTTTGGATTTTTAAAAAGCCTGGTTCTGTCGTGTCCTGCTTCGAAAGCTAAAAGTCTTTTTCTAAAAAAAGTTGTACTTAATATGATTTATTATCTTCTTTTTAGATAATGAGAAAAATGAAATACACTCAATCTGCTTTCAAAGAAGCTACGACCTCTTGGCCTTGACTTTCAGGAAAGTTCCACACTCCGCCCGAAAAACTCAGCACACGGCAGTAGTGCTAGACGCACACTGATCGACAAACAGCTACAAAAGAAAAAAGAAGAAAAGTCTCCATGTTGCAGCATCTATTGTCTTCCAGAATGGCTATATGAGTACGGTCTACTCCTTCAGTTACTTTCTTCCACCTAGGAACATAACGGTACTGGACCATCTTCTAATCCGAGGATGAACCACGTCGTACAATTGAAGCGAAGACCACTCAAACCGCATCATTAACGAAGTGAATCCTCAATCACCTTGAAAGGTATGATCAGAGGATTTTACTAATGGCATCATATGTCGATAGCTGCTAGCGATGGCAAACCTGATGCACAGTTAAACAACCAAAGCCACATTATGCAATTCCACAACCATAGACGAATTCTACGATGACGCCTTTAGAAGGTTACGATGTTAAAAATGCCGCCTACCCCAACTAGAGCTAGGTTTGCATTCGGAGAACTCCCCTAGAGTTGAGGAGAGTGGGGTTCCATGACCAAGCCTTCAAGAAGGAATATGGCGCTCAATCGCGTCACCATCGTCGAATCTTTTGACCAGAACTCATGCATGAAGTCAACAGGGCATAGACGCGGAGCATGAGAACCCAGGTCCGATGGAGAGGAGGCGGCGCTCGCTGCGACGGCGGCGAGCGGGGCGCGAGAGGCTAGGGTTTTGCCGGAGGGAGAGGTGAGGAGAGTGGCGGCGCGAGAGGAGGCGACGAAGGGGAAGAGGGCCTTTATAGGTGAGACGCCGCGGTAGGGTTTCTGCGCGGAGATGTGGTTGGGGATGGCGCTGTTGGAAGAATATGGGTTGGGCTGTCATCAGTAAGTGTGCTCTGTAGCGGGCCTTTAGGTAAGTGTGCACGCCGCAGTTATTGGACCATAGATGCATCACGACCCAAGTATAATAGAAAGCCCGGTTAATGTGGTGTCCTGCTTCGAAAAGTTAAAAGTTCATGGACCATATAGGTTTATAATATTTTTAAATAATGAAAAGATTGCATTAGTCTCGATTTTGGATTTTTAAAAAGCCTGGTTCTGTCGTGTCCTGCTTCGAAAGCTAAAAGTCTTTTTCTAAAAAAAGTTGTACTTAATATGATTTATTATCTTCTTTTTAGATAATGAGAAAAATGAAATACACTCAATCTGCTTTCAAAGAAGCTACGACCTCTTGGCCTTGACTTTCAGGAAAGTTCCACACTCCGCCCGAAAAACTCAGCACACGGCAGTAGTGCTAGACGCACACTGATCGACAAACAGCTACAAAAGAAAAAAGAAGAAAAGTCTCCATGTTGCAGCATCTATTGTCTTCCAGAATGGCTATATGAGTACGGTCTACTCCTTCAGTTACTTTCTTCCACCTAGGAACATAACGGTACTGGACCATCTTCTAATCCGAGGATGAACCACGTCGTACAATTGAAGCGAAGACCACTCAAACCGCATCATTAACGAAGTGAATCCTCAATCACCTTGAAAGGTATGATCAGAGGATTTTACTAATGGCATCATATGTCGATAGCTGCTAGCGATGGCAAACCTGATGCACAGTTAAACAACCAAAGCCACATTATGCAATTCCACAACCATAGACGAATTCTACGATGACGCCTTTAGAAGGTTACGATGTTAAAAATGCCGCCTACCCCAACTAGAGCTAGGTTTGCATTCGGAGAACTCCCCTAGAGTTGAGGAGAGTGGGGTTCCATGACCAAGCCTTCAAGAAGGAATATGGCGCTCAATCGCGTCACCATCGTCGAATCTTTTGACCAGAACTCATGCATGAAGTCAACAGGGCATAGACGCGGAGCATGAGAACCCAGGTCCGATCATTGCAATCACACCTTGTTCTAAATCATCCGCCTCTGCATGGTGTATCGGAGAAAAACAACGACGTAGACGAGATCCACCAACGAGGCAGCCACGCGCCCTGGCCTTGATTTGGTGGTGACGGTGAGATGAAAACTGTCATCGCCACCCCAAGGCCCTCAGGACGCGCAAGGGAGATAAGCTGCCCTCTTTTGCACTCAGGACGCACATAAGTATAACTTTGCATAGTTGATCTTTTCTGGAAAGATTGCCAATTGCAATGTTGGTTATCACTATTTTGGTGGTCAATATGCCATTTAAATGTGGTTTTATCTTTTTTGTATTAGAAAGAACACATGTAATTTCATTCAGATATTGTACGAAATTACTCACAAAAAATTATACTATTTTTCTGATCGGATCACAAAAGGAATTATACTCCACATGCTCCATGCAGTAACATAGCCAGAAACCGGAGAGCGGAAATTAGAAAAGCACATGGCAGGAGGGCTACACTAACCCAGATAGATCTTGATCTGACTCGGGAATCCTGGGAGCAGATCATGGATGCCAGCCAGGCCGCCCGCATCCGCCGTCCGCTAACCCAATCAGACGGCCCAGCTCGGCGCTGCCGCTGCCGTCAACCTCGCGGCGCCGGCCCACGCGGGTGGGCCTCCTCCTCTGACGAGCTTAGCTAGCCTTGCCCGACAAATCATTTCGTCCGGGTTGCGCATACTCGCGAGCGAGCAGTCTCCACCTCGCAGCAGCAGTCGCCCTCGCCGAGCTCCGCCGACCGCCGGACCGAGGGAGGGGAAGCCGCCGCGGCGGAGAGAGAGGAGGAGGGATGAGTCTCTTCGGGCTCGGACGGTGAGCATGCGCGATCTCGATCGAATTCCCCCGCTACTCGCCTTCCCACCCCCTGCTCCATCGCCTTGCTTCGTCCTTATTGTTCCTTGGCTGGTGAGGTCGGGAGGGCGAGATCCGGCCCGGCGGACGCCGGAAATGGTTTCCCTGTGTGCTTTTCCGGATCCGCATATAGGATCGGGGTTCAATTCTGCTTGATCCGTCGCTGTAGTTTGGTGCTGCTCGTTTGTCATCACAACTGCTAGGAGAATCTCGTGTCCACAAAAAACAACTGCTAGGAGAAATATTTATTTCAGTGTGCTTTGCGAGCTCCTACCATGCTTTCGGCTGCTTTATTTCTGCTTGCTCCTAGTGAGAAGTAGTTTTCGAGCATCAGATCATGCTGAGCTCGGTGGGTTCGGTTTCCTGCTTCATTGCTTAGGGTATGCTACTTACTTTCTTGCTTCTAATGCAATCAGGCTGAGTTACTTGACTCTTTTTGCAGGAACCAGAAGACATTCCGTCCCAAGAAGAGCGCTCCATCTGGCAGCAAGGTAAGAATGATGGCTTTCCTGTTCCCCCCTTTGGTATTTCGGTACCACCTAGAACAAAGCATGTATCACTCCTTGGGCATCATGCGTAGTTTGCATAGTTTGTGTATGGATTGGAAATGATAGCATGCTGCTCTGGGCTGTCCGGCAGATTTTATATGACTAGGCAAACGGAGTCATGTATGATAGCTTGGCTAAGCATTGGTCTTGCAGTTGGTAGGAGCGTGATCAAATATTCGAGAGCAACATACCGAGACGCCAAACTGTTGCCATGACTGTTTTTCTCCATACCCCAATGCTACATCCATCTTTTGATCAGTTGAACTGTTTAGGGAGTGTGTGTTATTCTTTTGCTTGAAAAAGTGGGCACATAACTTGTGCGCTTGGTTATAGATCTAATTAGAGGATGGTGCCTCTTCTGTAATTTGGACTCTTTTGACAAAGCACGATGCATCTGTTTCCTCTTCACACTCTGGTTCCAACAGTATGCATAATCAAATCAGAAAAAACCAAAGAAGCAACAAACTGTAACTAAGAATTCATGTGTTTGACTTCACTCAATTATGGCTTCAACCGTGGCTATAATGAACAATCAAAATAACGAGCAGTACTAAAATCCTCGTCAAGGACATGTTAATCGACCGATACTCTTGTTTGTTGATTCTAAATTCTAAATGATCCTGGTGCTTGGGCTGGATCCCTTCACAAACGTAAAAGGGGTTTTCATGTATCATTTCTCCTTCCATTTATTCCCCATCAATTTTTACGAAACATTTTGACACATTTGCTACCTAGATCTATTCATTGCAAATCATGGATCTCATAACTCATGTTGTGCCACATTTCGGTTTTGCTAAACCAAGCTATGATCTAGGCTGTAGGAAAAGTTTAGTCCATACATTCCAGATTTTCAGATGGCTTATTTTGTTATTCAGGCTTGTATTGACTGGCTGGAGTTTTTGTAATTGCATACTCCCCTGCACATTCAATCTCCTTAATCTGCACATGCCTTTGGTTCCTATGTCACCTTTTATGTTTTTCTTCAAAAGTTATGCTGTTCTTGCATCTTACATATATCATTTGGAATTTAAGAAAAAAAATAACTTAGAGAAAAAAAATTCGGTAGGGATTACATGCTGTACATGATTGTTATTATCCATGCTTATGATAGTCTTCACAATTTGTCTGCAGGGGGCACAGCTCCGCAAACACATAGATGCCACTCTCGGCAGTGGAAACCTTAGGGAAGCTGTGAGGCTGCCTCCTGGAGAGGATATTAACGAATGGCTTGCTGTGAACAGTAATTTTCTTCCTTTGTTTTTCTCCTTTTGGTTTTTGTTGAATGCCTATGTATTCAATGGTTTAGTACTAACTTCTGTAGCAACCTATAGAATATTGCTGCAACCTATCCTTTTCATCAGATCTAACATGTTTGTTTTGCTTTTCAGCCGTGGATTTCTTTAACCAAGTCAATCTGCTGTATGGCACGCTCACGGAATTCTGCACACCTGAGACCTGTCCGACAATGACCGCAGGCCCAAAGTATGCCTATCCATAAATCTCATTCTTTGGACTTGTCACAAGAAGTTTTTCATGCAAAGCAAGTTATTCAATGGTTATATATAGTGACAAGTCACACTATGATGAAGCACCTGTTTAATCATTAGCATGGAATATGAAACTAAACGTGCAAAAGTTTGAAACAGCATCTCACAAGTTAAAACAGTCACAAATTTGTCACTTTCTATATAGGAGCTATCAAGTGATATCCTCATCATGTAAATGTAGAAAAAGTTGCTCCATTGTTGAAATTTGGTTAACAATTTCTCTGATTATCAAATATTAGGACGTTTTTTTAAAAGATCAGTACATCAAGAAATATATGTCTGACTGTTGCCATTTCTCATTTGCAATTGCATTTCTCTCCATCTGACTCCTTTCCACATGTACTGGTACTGCTATAGTTAGGTCTCTATGAACATTTGCTGTCAATTTGGTGATAATCACGTTATGCCGTTCTTGAGAGAAGAAAAATTTCCTGTACCAAACATCCCTCGCAGCTCGGTCCGGAGCGAGGTGGTGTATCTTGTAAGGGACCGTTCACTCTTCTTCTTAATACAAAGATACACAGCTCTCCTGCGTATTCGAGAAAAAAAATCCAAATAAAACCTCCTCATTTGTGACAAGTGCCTTGTGTGGTGCAAAGCATTTTGGGAAGTAAAATGTTTATTTTATGGCATTCCTGATTTTACCTGTTATAAAGATGATTTTGCATGTCAGTAATCTCTTATGACATTTTCGCCAGAAACAGATGAATATTTAGGTCATTTTATCTGATAAAGTAAGCACGTTTTATGTAGGTACGAGTACAGATGGGCTGATGGTGTACAGATAAAGAAACCCATAGAAGTATCAGCACCAAAATATGTGGAGTATCTGATGGATTGGATTGAAGGCCAGCTTGATGACGAATCCATATTTCCTCAAAAACTTGGTAGGTTGCTTGTATCATGGAATTAATTTCTGTAAAATACTTGGAGGCTTGAAGCATTCGGTATAGTGACTGATGATTTTTATTTCACTTGGCCCAGGCACACCATTCCCACAAAACTTCAAGGAAGTAGTAAAGACCATATTCAAGCGCTTGTTTCGTGTATATGCCCACATATATCACTCTCATTTCCAGAAGATTGTCAGCCTTAAGGAGGAGGCTCATCTTAACACCTGTTTCAAGCACTTCATTCTGTTTACAAATGTAAGTCAACTAAAATACACATTGACATTCTTGGCCAAGTTTAAGGAAAGCAACAGCAAATTTACATGCGTTGATCTCTGATGCAGGAGTTTGGCCTGATTGACAAGAAGGAGCTGGCTCCACTCCAGGAGCTCATCGAGTCCATCATCACTCCTTACTGAAAATGGTACAGCGATGGTCACAACGTTGATACGGTGCTCTTCCTGTGATGACTGAGAAATTAATCTGTTTGTGACGATACTTTACTGGAATAGAGCTTATGGTTCCTGTTACTAGACATAAAAAAATGGACACCAGACATTGCTAATGCCATATTTGCGTGTACCAATGTTCTGTCTCTGATTCTATATTGGCCATGTAAGTGTGCCTGTACTGTCGTGTCAGCTGTAGCACAATCGATGTACTACCAAAGAATACAGAAACATCTTGATCGAATCAATGTATGCAGTATTGCAGTGTTTGTTTCATGGTTCTGTCACTTCATCGATTTTGTCATGAACATTATTTATGAAGTATATTAAAATGATTTATCCATCTCTGGTATGTTAAAGATCCAGATACTGAACTGTGAGATTTTGCGGTTAGCAATTGTTACCGATTACATAGTTCATAACGATTGATGCTGCAATGAGATTGAGAACACAAGAACTGCCATTTCTGCTCTGATCTGAGTCACATAATAAGACACGAGGATACAAAAGACTGTTGGAACTACGAGTACTCCACGAGGTGCGGTAGATGAAAGCAGAGCAGATCGGATGCTGCCGCTCAACACAAGATGCTGCTACTGGAATGGCTGGCACCAGGTGGAGGCTCAGACGCGGCCTTCCCAGAGACAGGGCTGGTCGTCGGCGCAGAGCGCCACGAGAGCCGTCGGCGGGGCGAGTCCGAGCGCGGCGGCGCGGCGCCAGCGCTGGGCCCGGGTGAGGCCGAGGCAGGGCCCGTACCGCATGTTGCCCCCGCCGCGCGTCGCCGTCGGCGCCGTGATCTGCGATGACGACAGACAAATCGAATAGAGGGATGGGTCAGTGGTGACGCAACGGCCAACATCGATCGGGGAATCGAGACCGGATGGGTGGGATCTGGGATAATACCTGGGATTGCATGGACATGGACGGCGGGCGCTGGCAATTAACACGGCATTTCTTGGACCCGCCGCCGGTGGGCTTGGTGGCGCCGCCGGCGTGCGCCTTTTGCTGCCGGAAGAAGGACTTCACGTCGCCGCTCCTCGTCATGGCTCCGTCGGATCTCTCTCCGGCAAAAGGTGTTGTGTTGGGAGGAGGAATGGAAGGGGATGAACGGAATGCGGCGGCGGCGGCGGACAGGTTTATATGGTGGCCGTTTGCGAGGGCACCGCGGCCGTTGTCTCTCTCGGGGACGGGGTTCGATTCGAATTTTGAATTTCGAAATGGGCGTCTCCCGTGCCCACAGCGGCAGACTCTGGTGCCTGAACGCGAAACGATGGGATAGTCGATAGCAGTTCATTCTCGGAGAATCCAGTCTCACCCAACCGTCCGTCCGTCATCAGCGAAAACCATCTGATCTGATGCCGCGAAAAAGAACGCAGGCGACGCGAGCTCGTCGAACGCAGTGCTATCTTCCTTTTTAAACCTTGGTTATCGTTACACGTTGAATTTCACAGCTAATGATTCCATTTTATCGAAAGATGTAGGATTCAAAAAAGTATCCTCCAGTCCAAAATAGTCCAAAATAAGATCTGATCTTTTATCCATACACTCAGATAATAGAAAACAATCTTTCTTTTAATGAAATACTCATTCCGTTTCGAAATATAAACAGTTTTTGACTTTCAGACATCACGTTTGACCGCTTGTCTTATTCAAAAAATTTATAAAAATATTATTAATTTTATTACAATTTGTTTCTACATTAGATACACTTTAAGCATGACATAATTGTTTTATATTTTTTTAAAAATTTTTGAATAAGACAAACAGTCAAACACAATGTCTGAAAGTCAAAAACTGTTTATATTTTGAAACAGAAGAAGTAAAAACAAACACTCACCAGATTCAGCGTGCACACATATAGTTCATGCCGTCCACTAGTGAGCGACTTGCCTTGCCTTTTCGTTTAGTCACCGGGTCAACCACCACAGCCCCACAACTACAGCAATGGCAACTGCACATCATTGACTAACATATGACAAGTGCGGAAACGAGCCATTCGTAA
>LAPY01000415.1:62137-75415 GCA_000970635.1 Eragrostis tef | reverse complement strand
GGAGGGGCCCCGGCCGGTGGCCGGCCGGCCATGGCGGCGGCGGCGGCGGCTAGGGTTAGGGTTGGGTAGGGAGGGAGAGAGGTGGCTCTGATACCATGCTAGAGTTAGGATACTAGACGACTTGATTCCTCCAACCCTAGATGGGTGGGTATATATATCCAACATACATGGGCCTCTATATGGGCCAACACACTCCAACACACTCTAACAGTAATAGGTTACTTACATGTGGCATGTTTTCTAACAAAGTTTAACTTGACATGTGCATGGCTACATGCGATGCAGCATTTCTGCCTGAATTTTCTTAATGAACCCTGAACTTTTTATTCTGTTCCTAGTTGCATCGAAGCATGTTCTTGCATGACTGTTTAACTGTGTAGTAGCAAAAGGAGTGTGGGCTGATATTTCTCAACTTCTAGGTGTTACAGTAGGTAGTGACTTTGAAAATATAGCTACTAGATGGCTTTGCAACAAAAAGTTTATGGTTGTGAATATTTTGAGCTCTGCAGCTTTATGGTCAATTTGGAAGTTGAGAAATGGCTTATGTTTTCAGAATTTGAAGTGGGTGAGCATTGGACAAATATGGCAGATGGCCATACCAATGCTGAAAAACTGGAAGTTACTGGGCCCAGAGGCCCCAGACAAGTACCTGCAAGATTTCGACTCAATGATAGCCAAGTTGGAGATCCTGAGATCGAGACCGGAGAGGATAGGATGTGGTGACGATGAGGTGAACCTGAGGGATCAGGAATAGTCCATTAAATTGTCATTTTCAGTTTTTGAAATAATTTATTTTCACAACCATAGATTGGCAACATAAAGATCTCTGATATTTTACTAAAGGTATATACATTTGGATTGGTCCATAAAGCTTGATGTTCCCCACTTTTCCCATGAGCATTTATTGTGACTCTAGTTTTCCTCAAAGAAACAAGGTGGTTGTTTACCCAAATCGTTTTCGTATATGAGATGTTTTTGACTGTACAAGCAGTTTTTACCCTTTTAGAAGCATCAGATCAGAAGCAGATCCGGCTATCTTATCAGTCACAGCAAAGTGCCAGTTCATAAACTTATGATGTACTGCGCAGTGCCCGCTACAAGTTGCAATTCAATATCACTCCAGTTATCACACCATATTTGGCATATACATGCATTCTGAGTAGAGGATATTGCAGCCTCATTGCCTTTTAATGTTGTAGATGCATTCTTTGGTATTGTTCAGCTTAAAAATAAGATATTTCTTTCTTATGTAAATACATATCTTAATAAAATCGCCTGTTATCCTCATAGATGGACTTTCTTGAATCTATATATGATCAGTGGCTCGAACAGCAGGGAGTCTGACTCTACCATATGAAAAAAGATATTTTCTTATGAGTTCGGCGCGATTCTTAGTTGCAAATTTTATCAGTCAGCCCCATCAGATGTGTTTGTTGCCAGATAAGGTGTGAAGGAAAATGTGCAATGTTTGCATAGTATCTTTTTAGAAGCTTGCCATGATAGAGATCAGGAGAAATTCCTGTACGTTTTGCAAACTCCAGTGGGGCAGCATGTGACCTGTATTTATATTTGATCAAGGCAATTATGCAATAACATGCATTGATGCAACATTTATTTCTGAACATTTGATTCTATGCCTACAGTTGTATTGATGCAATTTCTTGCAAGATATGGTGATGATCAACTCAGCAGCTTGAATCATGACAGCTCAAGTATGTACCTGCAATATATGGTGTGGATCCTTTGCTGCTGCAGTGTCAACACATCAAATAATCGAACAAATGTAATCAAGACATTGCAGGTAAATCAATAAAATGGCTACTGGGCCATGCACAGCTTGGAGTTTGGATTTCATATGTTTCAGTGATATAATCGGGAATGCACACTGCCAATCAGTTTCAGAGAGTTGATCGTGTGTTTGTGCTAGTTGCTGCCATCAGATCGGCTCTTTCACGGCATGCGAGAGTCCCAAACCGGGTAGGATGACGAACGAAGCGAAGACCGAAACCAGCATTGGGGAAGCGTTTAGCACCACATCGCCAGCTGATCCGGAGCGAGGACAACTCCGTGTATAAAAGAAGGCCAGCCTCGCCTAACAACTCATACCTTTCTCGGCCTTTTGGCTAAGATCAAGTGTAGTATCTGTTCTTATCAGTTTAATATCTGATATGTGGGCCACCGGCCCACAATGATATTAAATTTATTTTTTGTGGGTGTGGGTTGCTAAGGTAGCTTGCTATCTGGGCCCTCAAGCGTCGCCCAGCCGTTGCACTACAGGCCGGGCCAGGCGCACCCCAAACAATTCAGTCTTAACTTTGAAAGTTCCTTATTCTCCCAGCGTTGCGGTTGATCGCTGAGTTCTTCTGAGCCACTGTTTCTGTCTGAGGAAGAAAATTGTCACCTTAAAAAACACGACGCTAAGCTCACCAGACGCAAAGCTGATGCCACAGGTCTCAATGTTTCTCTGCATTTTTCTTGGCCTGATGAACATGGACATCCTGAATATTGAATCAGTTCAAGTTGCTACTGCTCGAACTTTTTCACTAATCTGTTATATGCCTGCTTCAGAATTTTCTACTACTTAGCTATGACCCAGACCATGAGCAAAATACATTGTTATAAACGATTTGAGTTCTAAATTCAGGAGGACCCATGTCAGAATTAGCTTTCATGAACAGTGTAACAGTTCATAGGGGTCCTTTTTGGGCCCAAAAACTCTAAAAAAAACGCATGTACCTGCAATACATGATCTTGATCCTTTGCCGTGCAGTGTCCACACATCAAATAATCGAACAAATGTAATCAAGACATTGCAGGTAAATCAACAATGGCTACTGGGCCATGCACAGCTTGGAGTTTGGATTTCATATGTTTCAGTGATAAAATCGGTTTGCCAGTTGAATCATCCATCTATCGTAACCAATCCTACTCTTCTACACATCCAAGGTGAGATATTAGAGGAAAGTGAACCCTGACTTCCGTTCTCTTTTTCTAATAGAGTGAATGGTTCAGTTCCCTCTAATCATCACTTCAGATGGCACATACTTATATCTTCTCCTAAGCCTGGACCAATTCGCTCACAAAATATGGTACATCAAGCAGCAAGTGAAGGTGAGATATTGGAGAAAAACAAGCTGAACCGCAGTGACCATATCTGCCCCTGCATCAGTCAGTTCGTGTCTCTCCAACTCTCACTTTCAGTGCCTGAACAGAGGGAAGTTAAGCCAGCTGAGGGATCAGCAGGGGTCAAGGAAGTGAAGCTGGTAACTCAGAATATCTAGGCAAAGTATTTTGCTTCCAGGTGGAGGCAAATTTATAGCCGTTGATGTTGGTTTTGAGAAGAAGAATACAACCCCATTCAGAATCATGGACCATTTCAAGGTGAGATGTTGGAGGAAACTGAACCGTCACTTCCTTTTTTCTTCTCATGGATGGTTCAGTTCCTTCTAACACTCAATTCAAATGGCACATACAATCTACTGACCCAAGACATCAAGTATCGACTGAAGGTGAAATATTGGAGAATAACAAGCTAAACAGCAGTGACCATATCTGACCATGCGTCAATCACTTTGCATTTCTCCAATTCTCACTTTCAGTGCCTGAAGAACACATAGAAGCTGACCATTGGGAGAGCAGGAGATTAGGATCATTGTAAGTGAAGCTGTTAACTGAATATCTACATGCACAACTGTGAAAGTGTTACTTTCAGGTGGAGGCAAATTTATAGCCATGCTGATGTTAGTGTCGACAAGAATATAACCAATCATTCAGAAGCAGGAGATCAGCAGCAGCCCGGAGCCGAAGCATATGCTTCTGTTATACCTGCCCCCTCATGTCAAATGCGTTATGCCTTGCCGTTGTCCTCCCGACGTCCTTGGCACATGCACGTTTTGCTTTCAGTTTCAGAAGACTAGAATTTGACTGGTATTGGAAAGTCATGTTTCGAAAACATAGAAAGAAAAGTATTTGCGAACAACTTAATAGGTTACTTGACACGTGGCATTTTTTTTAACAAAGGTTAATTTGACATGCGCATAACTATCACTTGTGCCTGAACTTTGTATTCTGTTCTTCTTGCATGTCTATCATGCTGTCAACGGCCTGAATCATGCATTACTGAGATGCGCCTCCAGTCTCTGGTGTTCATATCGTTTCCTGCTAAAATGTAAACACACAAAGTTAATTCAACACATGTAATCTAGACACATGGAAGGAAAATCAACAATCTGAAACTGGAAAATTCATCCTCTTCGATTTCGATTACCCCCTGTTCTTACATTTCGATCATTTGTGTCAGTGCTAAAATCGCTCACCAGGTGGACCATTCAAGTTGAAAAGTTACATGAACACGGACAACATTTCCTTCCCAAGGATTGTTTGGTTTCTTCTGATCCTCACTTCAACTACAAATAGGAGTACTCGCAGTACGAAAAGACGCCCGCGTCGTCCTCCTCGCGGGGCGACTCGGGCGAACCCTACTCGGGCACCGCCGCCGCCTCCCTGACCTCTCCCCAGCGCGAGGACGGCGGCGGCGAGGCGCTTCTTCTTCTTCCCTCGAGGTGTCTCCTCCCCCTCCACAGGGAGCTCGACGGGAGCCATGGCAGCGGCGTCCTCGTCGTCGTTTGGCGGCGGATCTGGGGCCATGGAGGTCGTTCTAAGGTCGCGGAAGGGCGGATCTGGCGGTTCCTTGGCGGAGGTGCGGCCATCAGTGACGGCGGCGCTGGTCGTGCTCGGCGGCGGCGACGGCTATGCTCGGCGGCGGACGCACTTCTGCTAGGGTGAAAAGCCCTTACACGCGGTGGTGACGACGGGCGGAGGCGCGGGTCTGGCATGCGTCGGCAACGACCTCCGTGGCGGAGGGCGTGGGCTGGGCGTGCAGCGCGTGTGCATCTCCACCGTGGAGGTGCGGTCCTCTGTTCCCGGCGCCCAACGACGACGACAGCGGGTGAGTGCTTGGTGGGATGGTTTCGGTGGCGAGCGAAGCTCGTCGCTGCTGGTCGGCGTCCTCTCGGTCGTCGGTCGTCGCTTCAGAGACATATAGATCACAGAGATAGATGGTTCAGAGATAGATGGTTGCCTTGTGTGTGCTTCATGTAATGTCTCTTTTGTACCTGGCGCCACTCAAGTTCCTTTGGGGGGTGCCTTGTCCTTGTAACTCTCTTCTTCTTAATGAAATACGTGCAATGCACGTTCTATATAAAAAACTTCAACTACAAATAGCAGATGTTCATCTTCTCCTATGTCTACACAAATGGCAAATTTGGCGTGGAGCATCACTCCTGTCAGAACTCAGACGCACCTGAACTCAATTCCAGCCTGTATCCATTCCAAGATGACAAATTGTCCAAGAATGCAAGCAGTACACCGGTACAGTAATGCTCCATAGCTGTTTATGAAACCAAAAGCTCAATGGCAGACCCACGTAAAAAAGAATGCAAATTCATCTGAATTTTGGCCTTACCAGCATGGAAAAAGCAATCCAATCGCTCCAATTTCAAGGGAGGACCAGGATCATATCCGACCTTACCCCATGTGAGTTTCCGATTGCCGCCGTCCGACCATCGCCCGGGCTAATTCGTCGTCCCCCGTTGAGCACGAGAATTCCAGCCAAATCATGCCCGATAAATCACCGCGACTAGCTCAAAAGGACGGATTAGAATGGATATAACCAGCGGAGGAGGGTAAAGGGAGATTTAGAAGTCCATTCTCTGTGACAGGGCTCGCGGCCGTCGCCGCCGCCGTAGTCGGAGCCGGGAGAGAAGGGCAGCAGACGCACCAGGACTCTTTTGTAATATATTTAACATTTTAGGGGTTTATGTGAAATTCCTTGGATCGCGACTATTAATCGCGACTATTAATCGCGATCCAGATTAGGGGGTTTTCCGAAAATTGTTAATCGAGTTTCAGGGGTGTTTCTGCACAAGCCAAACTCGAGGAGCCCGGCGGCGGCTCGGTGGCGGCCTCGCCGTAGCGGCTTTGCCTGCTCCCGAGGAGTCCGCCGGCATCAATGCCAAGATCGCGTCGGCTTCCTGTTCCTCCGACCATCCGACCGCTTCTTTTGCCTTCTGCGGAACCGTAACGAGAAGGTCGGAGACGAGAGGGATGGAGGCGGATGCGGCGGGGGTCCATGGGGCGCTGGACGCTGCGCAGCGCAACGCAGTCGCGGCACAACGCGCCATCGAAGATGTCCCAATAACCGCTATCGGAGCCTCGCCTCCGATGGTGTCGCGGACAGCGACGGCGGCGGCATTTCGATCAGCAATAAATCTGCAGGTGAAAAGTTTACAGAGAATAAGAAATAGGCTAATCCTACGAAGTTTCTGACAATCTCTTCTTCAGCCATAATGAAGAAATGGAAGGCGATCTGAAACTTTGATAAGGTAGCGCTGTGCAGCAATCCATGTGCAATTGCTTGTTAAATTTAATCCAAACTTCAATCAGATTTGTATTTTATAGAGACAACAAATAGAGAACTCGCAATACTACAAATTACTGATCCACGTTGTGACGATACAGTTGGTCGAGGGCACTAAGTAGAGCCAACAAACAAAACAATGTCCGTTACCTGCTTGCATACATTGACCAGGATGAACCCAAAAGGTGCCGATTTCTATCACCACTTACCTTGCATTTTCTCCTTCCATTAAATTGTCTTTTCAGTTTTCGAAATAATTTATTTTGACAACCATATAATGGCAGCATAAAGATCTCTGATATTTTACTAAAGGTATGTCTGAACATTTGGACTGGTCAACAAAGCTTGATGTTCCCCACTTTCCCCATGACCATTTCTTGTGACTCTGGTTTTCCTCAAAGAACCAAGTTGGTTGTTTACCCAAATCGTTTTCATATATGAGATGTTTTGACTGTACAAGCAGCTTTTACCCTTTTAGAAGCATCAGATCAGAAGCAGATCCGGCTATCTTATCAGTCACAGCAAAGTGACAGTTCATAAACTTTGGTGTACTGCCCAGTGCCCAGTATGATCAGTGGCTCGAACAGCAGTGAGTCTGCCTCTACCATATGCAAAAATTCTTTTCTTGTGAGTTCGGCAGGATTCTTAGTTGCAAATTTTGTCAGTCTGACCCATCAGATGTGTATGTTGCCAGATAAGTAGTGAAGGAAAATGTGCGATGTTTGCAGATCCTTTTAGAAGCTTGCCATGACAGAGATCAGGAGAAATTCCTGTACATTTTGCAAACTCCAGTGGGGCAGCCTGTGACCTGTATTTATATTTGATCAAGGCAATTATGCAATAACATGCATTGATGCAACATTTATTTCTGAACATTTGATTCTATGCCTACAGTTGTATTGATGCAATTTCTTGCAAGATATGGTGATGATCAACTCAGCAGCTTGAATCATGACAGCTCAAGTATGTACCTGCAATATATGGTGTGGATCCTTTGCTGCTGCAGTGTCAACACATCAAATAATCGAACAAATGTAATCAAAACATTTCAGGTAAATCAACGAACTGGCTACTGGCCATGCACAGCTTGGAGCTTGAATTTCATATGTTGCCAGATGGACCATCCAATGTGAGATATTAGAGGAAACTGAACCCTCACTTCCTTTTTTTTTCCTCTAATGTGGATGGTTCAGTTCCCTCTAATCCTCACTTCAGATGGCACATGTACTTATTACCTTCTCCTTAAGCCCGGACTAACCCGCTCACAAAATGCGGTACACCAAGCAGCTGACTGAAGGTGAGATATTGGAGAAAAACAAGCTGAGCGGCAGTGACCACTGACCATGCATGTCTGCCCCTGCATCTGTCAGTTTGTTTCTCTCCAACTCTCACTTTCAGTGCCTGAACAAAACAGGAAAGCTAAGCCAGATGAGGGGTCAGGGGTCAAGGAAGTGAAGCTGCTAACTCAAAATGTCTAGACAAAGTGATTTGCCTTCAGGCGGAGGCAAATTTATAGCCATGTTGATGTTGGTGTTGACAAGAATAACATAACCCCTCATTCAGAATCAGGCCTGAACCGAAGCATATGCTTCTGTTACACCGGCCCTTCATGCCAACTGCGTTGCGCCTTTTGCCGTTGTCCTCCTGCCTTCCTATAGGCACATACGCCTTCTGCTTTCAGTTTCAGAAAAACATGTTTGGCTCGGCTAGTATTTGGACGGGAAATCGTGTTTTGAGATTTGGAACGTATTGTTATCCAAAAAAGAATACGGAAAAGTCTGTAAACACCCAACTGAATTTTACATCATACATTTTTTTACAACTGCAGAGCTGTATATCAGTTTTTTTTAGTTTTTTTTTACCAACGGCGGTAAATTACTGTACTCTTTTACTCTCATCATGCAGAGCTGTTTCTGAGGGCTTGGAGATGGAGGCAGCTCGAAACCTCTGTATTTTACACAAAATGTTATTTTTTTTTTGTTGAACCAAGTAAATTGTTTATCTTTTCCTATCAGCTTAGGTTTTTGGGTGAGCAACTTAACATGGTATCGAGCCAGAGGTCTTGAGTTCAAGTCCTGGTGACCGCATATTCTGTTGCGCCGCTTCTATTTTCACGTTTGCGCTCACGAGATATGCACGTGAGGAGAAGTGTTGAACCATAAGTGAATTGTATACCTTTCCCATCAGCTTAGACTTTTGGGTGAACTGCAACCTTAGCATAGTATCGAGCCAGAGGTTTTGAGTTCAAGTCCTGGCGACCGCATATTCCGCTGCGCCGCTCCTACTGCACGTGAGGAGGGGTGTTGAACCATAGGTGAATTGTCCATCTTTTCCTATCAACTTAGGCTTTTAGATGAACTAGGTGAACTGGTTGGTGCATGCAACTTAACACGTTTGACAACTGCACACGTAGAGAAAATTCCTGCTACCAGGGCCAAGGGCTTGGTGAGACATCTGCTTGGTCACGTTAGCCTCCATGTTTCCATTTTCCTGTCTTTGTGTTGTGTTTTGTACCGTATTTTTCTTCTATTAACACAAAGACAACGTGCTCGAAGAGAAAGCAAACGAGTTCTTCTTCTCGTGCAGAACCTGCCGGGCTCATTCGTGTGCCCGTTGATTGGTGGAACAAACTAGGCGAGCAACAGCAACGCGGCCGGCTTCTTCAGCAATTCGTGGACGCATGGGTACACACGTGTGGGCTCATCGCCTCGGTACGTGGCGCGCAGCTCACACCATGTGGGCGCCGGAGAAGTCTTCGGAATTGATTTATTTTTACACGATACATGTGCCTCGATTCTTGAAAAATACAGTATCTGCTGGCCAGCTGATTCCGTCAGAGTTTTACACTAACCATGATCCGAGGCCGTGTGTCTGCAGGTCAGAAACCGTGCGAGCTTTGTTAGGCCGAATGAGGGAAGAGGATGTTAGTTAGGCCATGACGAAGTGGCAAGCACCCTAATTTGCGGTGGTGCTTAGGCAGGATTGGCCGCATTTTTGACATTATGCAGGAGTCATCCGTGTCTGCAATTTTTCAGACAAGGCGCACTCACAAAATCGAGAAACACAAGCTTGTCCGTCGAGAGTGGATTTGGGTGTTCGTCAAAGTCAGAGCGTGAGTGTCATCGTGTTACGGCCGATTGATTGAAGGACCCGCACGTCAGATCAGAGGCAAACTATTGGAACATGACTTCCTAACCAAGGTTTACGAAACCGACGGTTACCGCGGTTACCGGACTAACCGGACCGGTTAGTCCGGTAGGTCGGTTTTGCAATTTGAATTTTGAAATTTTTTGAAAATTTAAAAAAATTTGAAACAGAAAATATGTAAATAAATTAGAGAGAATTTGCATTACATTGGTGGAAACGGTTAACAAAAACTAGATCATTTGATGAGTGAAAAAATAACAAAAGATTCATGGGTGAGAAAAGTAAAAAGAAAAAAGAAAAAATAACCTTATCCTCTTACCCCTTCGCTACCGACGCTCCATTCGGTCCCCTCCTCGCCCACCGTCGCTCCAGCTCGGTCCCCAGCTCGCCCCCCTGCCAGATCCGCCGCTCGCCGACGATCTCCAGTCACCGGATTCGACGAATCGACGCCCCGGTCGAGCGAATCGACGACTGGGCCGTTACCGACCGGTTTCCGTCGGTAACCGCGGATTGCTGCGCGACGAATCGCCTCCGGTCGGTAAACCGACGGATCCGTTCGGTTAGTCGGAGGACGATGAGTTGCAAGCTGCCATGCATGCTTCTAGACAACAGCATGAATTTGAGACGCGTTCACGTGCACACGGAGGCCAATACAAGCATGGTGGTGGTTCGTCTCATGGAGAGGGCAGCAAAAAAAGTGATGGGCTCATAGGGATACTCGAAAGTCATTCTCAACCAGGAAAGGTGGTTCATCTCAGCCGACCTATCAGCCAAGGATTGACTCAGTGCTGCCGTCAGAGAAGAAGAAAAATGCAAGGAGGGCAACTGGTAAGGCTTGGGCGAAATGGATGCACATAGAAGCTGTTGCTGGTCACAAGGCTGATAGTCCTTACTTCAGTGCCGCAATTAAGGAGACACAAAGATGGAGTAAGCACTTATATATTGTTGTCCATCATTCAAAGTCACCGATATTCGAGATTATAACTTTGTCGTACTTGCACGTGAGGATGTCCGAAGCCCGATGGGGCGAGAGATAAACGACATTTATTTAGATGCAACTGAAGCAGATATAAAGAAACAGTTTGCCAAGTTCAAACTAGAGTGGCCGATCTATGGTGTAACCACGGGAAAAATAGGTCTTTGAGTGGGTAGAGCCTGAATTTTATAACATGTTGCTCTCACAATGGCAAACAAACTATGTTTGGAACAATCGAAGTTGGAGTGAGTTCAGGGCACACTTGTTGGCTACACAAGGAATCCAGGTCATGTCAATTGATGAATACAACGCCATAAACAATCCGCAATCCGACGTCATATGGTCTTGAGATGTATGTTTGTATCCATTGTTGTATGTTGATGTGCACAAAACTATGTGTAATATGTTCAAAACTATGTTGTATGTTAAATTTCGTCAAGAACTATGTATCGAACAATTTATGTTGGACTTTGTATGAATTGTGCTATGTTATATGAGGTTGATTGGTGTAATACTTGATGAATTTTATGTTATCAATGTCTAGTTAACCTTTATTAGAATATTTTAGCAAAGTTCATGCTAAAATTTCTAACTTTTTGAGCCTATGCAGATTAACGGTCGCGGGCACATGGGTGGTCCGTGGGACCACATGTCATTGACTCGTAATGCTTTTGTAGGACCCGGTCGAATGGTCACAGTGCGTACCTGTACAAGTAGTACGTACGTACTACGTACGCTCGCGGCTCGCGCGCGTAGTTCGTTCTGTTGACTCGCGCTCGCCGGCGCGGATAATCTTCATCTCTGTGAAGTGGATTTGGCCGGGAAACGCGACGAGCTGAGAGAGCGTCGCTAATCGTGGGTGATGAGAAAGCGATGGGGGAAGGCGAAGACTAGAGAAGCAAAGAGAGTCGCTATCCCTGCCTGGCTGTCGGAAAGCGAGGCCGCATGTGGCGCCGCGGTGCTCTCCAGCTGGCGGCCCCCGACGCCGCCGTCATCTACCCTCTCATCGTCTCATCATCATCCCCGTGAGATGATGGGATAAACTAATCTCGTTTGTTAGTAGGAGTAATCGCGACGACCACGCGTACCAGCGCACGCAAACACCAGCTCAGTTTCCTGCCCTTTACCTCCCCTGCCTGCTCTTCAGCTGCGGCTGATCGATCGATCAGCCGTTGCTTGCTCTGCCTGCCTAATCGGGCACTTTCTTTTAGCTAAACCCAACGACTGGTTTCGCGTTGGGTAGTGCCGTGGTATAAGTAGTCGCATACGTCGTCGTCTTCCTCCTGCTCTGCTTTGCTCCTCTTCTCTGTCTCTGTCTCTCTCTGCACCGAAGCATCACAGCTCTTCAACTCCATCTCTTTCCCCACCAATTCGTCCACACCCCAATTAATTCGCCCTCCGGCCACCAAGATGAAGTCCTGCTCCTGCCGCCGAGGTCTTGGAGCAACGGATGGGTTCAGCGCGAGCGGGGCTCTGACGCGGCCGTCGTCCGGTGTTGAAGCTGCCTGTAGCTTCATCAAGCAGCTATAGTCAGTGCACCCTTCGATTCAGGACCTCAATTCTGCTCCTCCTGCTTCTTCAAGCTTGGACAGCCAAGGAACCAATTCAAAAGATTAAAATACAGGTACACCTCTCAATTCCGTCAAGGCTCTGCTGCAATTCTGGTTTGATTGTTATGTTAAGACATCAATTTCAGCTGCGTGTACTTTTGGATACGCATACATGTATAGTTATGCATGCTCTAGCTTGTATTGTCAATTGCGTCTTGAGCTTGGGCGGTGGAGTGGGATGAGCTGGAGATCCCTGGGATCCGAGCAATCAGAGGAAGGAAGAAAGAGGAAGGATCATGGCAGGGGGAGCACATGCAGGCCACTAGCTCAAAGTTTAGTTGGCTGGCACACCGCATTTCTTCTCCTCCTCGTCTTCCTTTTCCTTCCATCTCTCACCGTCACAGCACTTTGTTGCTTCTTTTCATGGTGGTCTCTTTCTATCCTTTCCGTTGCCTTTTGTCCTTCCCTCGGGATCAAAACATCCACTTCCCTTCAATCTTTTTTTTTTCCTGGGTTCCAACCAAGAAAGTTTGGCGGTAAAAAGAAAAGAGAGAGGGAGAGTGATAGAACTAATGGCATGAGTTGTTGCAACAAATCAAACACGAACTTGTCAAATAAAGTGTTCTTGTGCTATCTTCTATGTGGTGTTTCCACTAGCCTGTGTACCTCAACCTGGCAAATTACACCTCAATTCGGAGCTAGGATTCTCTCTGTTCATCCTGCTTCCTAAATCCTAGTAGTAGTGATGTAACAGTACAAATGAAGAGGGCTAGAGAAAGATTTAGATTCTCTCTGTACATGTCCAAATGAAAAAGGAGGAGAAATAATCGAAGAATTCAGAGCTACCGACTGTTCCCGGCCACGCCCGCCCAGCTTTGGAAAGACGCTTGCTTGCTTGCTTGCACACGGCGTCCGCGGCGGCGGTGAGATGGTCAGTCAGAAGAACCACGACTTGGACTTGGACTTGCAGCGGAAATCGAGCGCGGTGCCGTTGGGCCAGAAGAAGTCGATCTGGCACCCGAGCCTCGTCCAGTGCCTGACCTCCACGAGCCCCGCCAGCTTCCACCTTGTCCGCGCCTCGCCATCCAGCCGGAACGGCACCACGCCGGCGCGGATCGCCGCCTCCATCTCCGCGCTGTCCGGCTCGTCGAGCGGGGCCCCCCGCGCCCGCGCCACGTACGCCAGCG
>LAPY01000415.1:34682-55354 GCA_000970635.1 Eragrostis tef | reverse complement strand
TCGCGTGCATGGAGGACGCCGCCATGTTCGTCGCGCTCGCCGCCGCCGTCGACCTCAGCGTCAAGGCATGCCGACCGTTCCGGAGGAAGACGGCGGCAAAGAAGAAGATCGGCGCGCCTTGTCCGGACCCCCTCGAGCTCGACACGTAGAGGAACAAAGCCACCGGATCCACATCTAGCTCTCTGTAAATTCACTTGCTTTGAAGAACTGGACTGAATCAGTTGCTCGCATCCATCAATCACAGCTCTGTTATCTGAAACTCACTGTAGGAGTAGTAGTAGCGCGCCAACCATAGCTTGTGAATGCGTGTCCGAATCAGCAGGGATGTTGGCGCCACCAGTCAGTGTCTGACCCACCCGTCACTGACTAACATTTCACTCTCTTCACTAGGATTTCAGAATACAGAACATATATTGCAACCTTCTCGTATGGGGCTTTTAAATGCTCACCTAGGCTCCTGGTACAAAATGTAGCAGTCACACAAACGTCAGTTTCTACCTCGTGCATTTACAGTGGCCCACAAGTTGGATTTATTGTTCGCCCAAATTCATGGCCTAGGCGTTTCACTCAACAATGGATTCAAACATGCTCCAGCTTTAGTTTTCGAGAGAAGAGGGGGTTTGATGAGACACTGCATTTTCCGAGAGCAAGGCTATTGCACTGAAAACAGGCGTGGCATGGCTGATGCTTCGCAGGCTGCCGCATTGATCTTGTTCGCTTGGCCTCCCTTTGCTATTGTAAGCTTCTCTTTTAGGTTTGAACTACATCGCATAATTGAGTAAGCTAGGAAAACAATAAGGGGGTGTTTGTTTCATAGGAGTCTAAAATTTAGAGAGGTCTAAATAAAAAAATCTTATCATTTAAGAGTATTAAATAAAGTTTAATTATAAAACTAACTGCATAATCTCTGGTTTAATTCGCGAGACGAATCTAATGAGGATAAGTAAGCCGTGATTAGACGATGGTTACTGTAGCATGACTGTAGCAAAACATTGATTACTTAGACTTATTAGATTCGTCTCGTAAAGATGTACCCATCTGTAAAAAGGTTTTGTCATGTCATTAGACTTTATTTAGTACTAGATTCTTTTTGTTTAGAGGTATATAAACTCTAGTGCTAAAAGAAACGAACAGGCAGTAAATGTAATATCCAAATGCCCTTGGTCTGAAAAACAGACCCTTACATGAATTTTAGTCAGAAACTGCTCAAACTTTATGTGACCTTGGGAAAAGAAAATGTATTCCATTCCGCATGGGACCCAAACTTGCACGCCAAAGATGCCAGAACACATCTCAAAAAGGATAGCTTCTGAAGCAAAAACTCTTAACCATATGCGGCTATTTATAGAAATGCTAACCAACCAGATAATGTGTTTGGCATATCTTGCGAGGAAAGCTTATTGTACAAGATATAATCACGGCACATGATGACGAGTGCGTGGATATGGACAAAACCATCAACGGAGCTCCATGCGTGCACTCCTCTCGAAGAAGCACAGTTTCAGCACCGTTAGGATTCATCAATATTCTTTCTGTTTCATGTCATTGCTGAGCTGCTCCCTGTAAAAGTTGCCCTTCTTCTAGAGATGAACATTGAATTGTCCATGATAGCATGCATAACCTGAGTTGAAAAAACTGTTCTACACAGGGTTATACTATCTCCGGTGTCGCGATGTCGCTCACATAACGTTTTCTGCTTCATCAGTTTCGTAATTCATCCTTCCAATGAGTGCAGGCTCTTTCGGCCATGGGAGCTCTACGGCTTCATTTTCCAAGCTTGATACTACCAACGACATGAGCGGGCGATCATTTGGGTTATCTTGCACCATCAGAAGTCCGATATGAATACATCTTAGAACTTCATCAAATGGATCTTTAGAAAAAGGAAGTTCATCAAGTGAACAGCTCTCGACAATTGAGGTGTCAACTAAATCCTGCATGTTTCCATCCTTCCATAGACTCCATGCCTGAAACACTCGGTCAGTCAGTCACGTGCCCATCAGGCTTAAATAAGTTTTGATAATTCAAAGGACCTTAATAACTCAAAGGACCTTACATAGGCTATAAGGTTGCGTGAGCCTGGGCCAGTCGCACATATCTTCAAGCCACTCACAATCTCCAAGATCAATATGCCAAAGCTATAGACATCGGTTTTGACAGAAATGATGCCTTCCAATACATATTCAGACGGCATGTAACCACTGTAAGACCATGATCACAGAAGAAGCATACAGTTTTAACTTGATTAGTTAAAGAAGCATGGTATGCTGCGTTCTTAGAAATTACTTACGTGTATGAAATCACTCACAATGTTCCAACGACTCGAATGGTATTCGATTGTTTCTCATTGGGGTCAAAAATCCTAGCAGTATCAAAATCAGCTATCTTGGGTTGCTTTTCGGCATCCAACAATATATTGTCTGCCTTGAGATCTCTATGAATTATTGTCAACCTTGAATCTTGGTGGAGATAAAGAAGGCCTCTAGCAATGCCTTTGATTATCTCGAACCTTGTGCGCCAGTCTAGCAGTGATTTCCTTGAAGCATCTGTCAGGGATAGGATTAAATCACACCAATCATATCATGTCTACTTTTTTTTTAACTCCTCCGTCCACAAATATAGTATCCATTTAGTTTTGTCCTAAGTCAAAATTTTGAAACTTTGACTATCAATTACAAAAAAAACTATAAATATTGACAACACAAAATAATGTCACTAGATTCATCATGAAATGGATTATCATAATAGGCAACTCTTTTAGTTTAAAACAATATATATTTATTGATATTATTGGTCAAAGTTCCAAAAGTTTGTTTTAGGATAAAACTAAATGAATACTATATTTGTGGACAGAGTGAGCATTAAGAGTAGAGAAGTTTTATGTGAGAAGTAGAACATACCGAAAAGGAAGGCACCCAAACTTTTGTTAGGAAGGTATTCATAAACCAATAGTTTTTCATCTCCATCAACACAGTAACCTAGAATTTTAACTAAGTTTCTGTGCTGCAACTTGGCAATTAGAATCACTTTACTTTTAAACTCCATTGCCCCTAGCCCAGAATCTGCACATAACCTCTTCACAGCGATTTCTTCTTCTCCCAATGTTCCCTGAATAAATGGAGGACCATTGATCAGAGTAGCGAAAACTTCCATTTTTGTTACACTACTGAAAAAACCAACAGAAGCTTTATTACCTTGTAAACGGTGCCGTATCCTCCTTTTCCAAGTATGTTGAAATCAGAAAAATTATTTGTCGCAATGGAAATATGTCTGAAGCTAAAAAAGGTCAGGTCTAATTTTAAATCAGCGAGTTCACTTGTAGCGTTGATGTCTCTTAGCATCAGCCTATTCCAGATCATGCTCAATTGTTTCCCTGAGAGGATTGTAGGAATGTAAAATGCCATCACTTCAGCTCACAATGGGCTAGAGAAGAAAGAAAAAGTCAGAAAGGGAAGAATATGCATCTCGTTGTGTACCTCTAAACCAGCAGATACTGATTATTCCTATGAACATCATTACCAGCAAACTTGCCATGACTGGCAGTACAATTTTGAGGGTGTTGGCCTTTGACATAATACCTGAAAAGATTAATTCATGAAGAATAAACAAAATCCATCCATACCGCAGACTGTATGTGTTCATCAAATTCTTATCCTGCCCCTCCTTTACGCTAATATATGTTTCACAGATATAGGTGTCTCTTCACTATGACCTGGAATAATTCAAAGACTTATCTAACAAGATAAGCAGGGAAACAACAGCAAGAAATCGTACCACCAAATTTGTTGATCCGAATATATAGGTTTTCCCCTCCTTGAATACTCTTCTCCATGTCGATCAACGTCCCAATCCATATCAGGCACCTTGTGCCATCCCCATCTATAGCCCTGGTGCTCATGTTGGCATAGGCATATGCCACGCAGGAGCAGTTACTCCTGCATTCCACCATGCACTCATCAAAGCTTTTGTTCTGAATGTAGAGGAACTGGTCAGGGACCTTCATGCCTGGCAAGGTCAAGAAACCATCTCCGCTTCTGCACCTTAGGGCCTTCTTCCGTTGACATCCCAGCCAAAACCTGCGGTGGCCGACTCGCCAGTCCTCATCATCCTCCATCTCAAAACCATCAAGACACTTGCATGTTGGGGTGGTTTCAGTGCTGTCGCAGTAACCGTACGGACCACAGTAAGCATACTTGTTGCACTCATGTGCAGGCTCAGTGTACAAGGCCGTCCATACAGACATGTTTCTGTCCCAGCTTAGCATGCTTACCTCGCCGGAGTACTTTAATTGCATCCTGATCAGCGAAGAAGATGAGTAGTCATCGGCCGGAATTCCGAAGGACATGTACAACTCGTCGTCGCTGCCACGATGCATCTCCATGTAAATGGATGAATGGATTTTGTCCATGTATCCCCCGAGAAGGATGTAGCTACTCCACACAGGGCTTCGGCGGTGTTGCCTAGTGCCATTCCAGGTGAAGCGCTGGAGGAAGTTGTTGGGGTCTGCACCATAAGAGAACGCTCCAGGGGATGGATCCTGTGGGCCTTTCCAAGAAATGATGTGTTGCAGAGGATGCATCTTGTGGCTGATCCTGAGGTTCATGCCTGGGAGCAGAGTGTCTGCTGGGTAATCAAAGCTCTGCCATAGGATGACAGTACTGCTGTTGTCCACTGACCGGAGGATCAAGTTTCCAGTGTTGTCTAGCATGGCCTCTGCAGAGGAGGTGGTAGCAGCAGGTGAAAAAGAAGCCATGCCAATGTTGGTGTTGTTTGTAAGCCAAAGAATACGACCATTGCCATCGTATAAGACAAGATTGGAGCTGCTTGTCATGGCGAGTGCTGCGGAGGAAAGCTGAGTGATCGGCGCTGCACGGTTTGCAACCCACACAACGGTGCGCTGTGGGATATTATTGTACCATATGCCGATATAGTACTGTTTTCTGGTGGTGTTTGATGGAGAGAAGAAGCCGAGGGCGAAGGTGCCATCGTCGGACACAAGAGTATTTCCAGGTAGGAGATGCTCACCGGGGAAAATGCAATTGTTGGATGCACAGAGATGATGTACTGAGCTTAATGAAGAAGAAAGAAACAGAAGGATGGAATAGATGGGAATGGAATGCATTGGCATTCTCGACCTCCTACTTCCCATGAAGATTATGGGATCATGAAAGTGTGGTTTCAAAAAGCAATCAGGTTACTTAAATAGTCGGGCTGCACGAAGCGAAAGGTGATGTTGCTTGGACAGTTGGGCTTCATGGAGCGAAAGAGTGGTTGAGTTGCACCCAAATTAGCACCCACACCGATTGTCAGTACTTCTAGAAACATTACCAATCATGCTGAAATATTCTTCTTTTTTAAGAATCTCATGCTGCAATTATTTTATTGATGTATTGATAGTGATACCCCGTAATTATTTAAAGTTGTTAGTTCAATCCTGCATACTAAGTTACTAACAGCCTTGGTTCAACCTTAGGCCATGCTTCACAAACTATGGCTAAAAGCAGTTGAAACAACAAAACACCTGATCAGAGGGTGGGCGGTTGAAATTGTATTGATGTAAAAGTTTTCAGAAACAGAGTGGAAATGATCTGTTGGTTAACAGCACAATGATGATTCAGATTTGCAAATTTCCACATTAGAAACAGACAAACTATTCCATGAAGTTAGCATGAAAACATTTGTGAAATATGGGTAAACCTACTCTGTAACTATAACTCCAAATTCCTTACATAGAAGTCTTTCTTTGAAATTCGGGAGTTCAGCTCCTTTCAGAAATATTTCTTCCACCCAGATCAATGACTTTCGGGCTTCCAGAATCCAGATGTACTGGGCATTTTCGTGATAAGAGTGCAAAAAGAAAACAGATATATGATTACATAAGCATCAATGTATAATTGTAAAGCTAAATAATAACATGGAAATGGCAAGCTACATAATCGTTTTCTTAAAAGATTCAAAAGGAAATGACATATGAGAGAAGCAACCATAGATAAACTCTGCTGGACAGGAGAACAACCTTATTAATGAACTATTTTGTGCACGGATCTCAATGTAATATGCAGAGCTCCCTGATGGTTACTTGGTACCTTTTTTTTTTTGTGCAAGGTTACTTGGTACCTAACCAGGCCACTTTGTTTGATGGCTTTAATTCTGGTACATAGCCTAGACAATCAAATAAAAATACAATCTGAAACCCAGATAATCAAACAAGAACACAATTTGAAACGTTATCATACCAGATTTGATTCTATGACTTTATGTTAAAATGTTGATCTATGTTTGGAGATGAAATATTAGCAAAAAAGGAAAAAGTTTCCAGTAGAATATATATAGTCATGAAATTTGCAGACCAACGTTTTTTTAATTACAAAATTTAGAGTACCGAAATGTATCATTCCTGCTAACAGTCTTGGGTTCAACCACATGACAGGAGTAGGCACACATTAGACATTGATGACTAAAAGTAACTCGAGAGAACAGAATACACAATCAGAGTTAAGGTGGGCAGTTTAAACTGGCAAAAACGTGATGTGAATGACTTGGCTGTAACTTTCAGTATCCAATTTGAAAAAAAAGAGTGAACATGACGTATCTAGATTTATGGAATGAAGACAGTAGCTTAAACTGAAGGAAGACAAATCTCACTTTCTAGCCTTTACCTCACACAGGGAGCGTGAACGGGATCCCAAGGGTCACAGACCGAGAAAACATCCCTTTCAGGTCGCAGAAAACCTCTCTTTCCGAGCATGCATAGATAACCCAAGCATCGACCGTTTTGAAAGAAAAATAAAAACAAATTCCTCGTCACCATTATTCTCAAACAATATAAAAAAGAGAAGATAGAGGGAGGGAGCGGGAGGGACGGTACGGGGCCAAGGAGGAAGTGGGGAAGGCCGGGGACGGCAGGTGGTTAGCTCAAGCTCCGGTCAAGCGCCGTGGCCATGGCAGTGCTCTTCTGCTGACAGACGGCAACGCCGGCGGCGAGACGGAGAAGCATATTGTCATGACCCCAAGATACTGGGTCCCAGATATATGATTACATAAGCATCAATGTATAATTGTAAAGCTAAATAATAACATGGAAATGGCAAGCTACATAATCGTTTTCTTAAAAGATTCAAAAGGAAATGACATATGAGAGAAGCAACCATAGATAAACTCTGCTGGACAGGAGAACAACCTTATTAATGAACTATTTTGTGCACGGATCTCAATGTAATATGCAGAGCTCCCTGATGGTTACTTGGTACCTTTTTTTTTTTGTGCAAGGTTACTTGGTACCTAACCAGGCCACTTTGTTTGATGGCTTTAATTCTGGTACATAGCCTAGACAATCAAATAAAAATACAATCTGAAACCCAGATAATCAAACAAGAACACAATTTGAAACGTTATCATACCAGATTTGATTCTATGACTTTATGTTAAAATGTTGATCTATGTTTGGAGATGAAATATTAGCAAAAAAGGAAAAAGTTTCCAGTAGAATATATATAGTCATGAAATTTGCAGACCAACGTTTTTTTAATTACAAAATTTAGAGTACCGAAATGTATCATTCCTGCTAACAGTCTTGGGTTCAACCACATGACAGGAGTAGGCACACATTAGACATTGATGACTAAAAGTAACTCGAGAGAACAGAATACACAATCAGAGTTAAGGTGGGCAGTTTAAACTGGCAAAAACGTGATGTGAATGACTTGGCTGTAACTTTCAGTATCCAATTTGAAAAAAAAGAGTGAACATGACGTATCTAGATTTATGGAATGAAGACAGTAGCTTAAACTGAAGGAAGACAAATCTCACTTTCTAGCCTTTACCTCACACAGGGAGCGTGAACGGGATCCCAAGGGTCACAGACCGAGAAAACATCCCTTTCAGGTCGCAGAAAACCTCTCTTTCCGAGCATGCATAGATAACCCAAGCATCGACCGTTTTGAAAGAAAAATAAAAACAAATTCCTCGTCACCATTATTCTCAAACAATATAAAAAAGAGAAGATAGAGGGAGGGAGCGGGAGGGACGGTACGGGGCCAAGGAGGAAGTGGGGAAGGCCGGGGACGGCAGGTGGTTAGCTCAAGCTCCGGTCAAGCGCCGTGGCCATGGCAGTGCTCTTCTGCTGACAGACGGCAACGCCGGCGGCGAGACGGAGAAGCATATTGTCATGACCCCAAGATACTGGGTCCACCCATTTCTGGATCGACGGTCACGATTGGCTCATACTTTTCACATGAAACATCGCTGAACTAATTACTGTTACCGGTCATGTAATTTTCAGTTTCCTTCAGTTAAACTGTCAATGTAACTTGGCTTGCGTGCGTCGGTGTCCGGCTATATCAGCCGAGGGTTAGGGAGAAAAGGGCATCCATTCATGATTGAACTCCCCTATTGTAATAGCATAGCTTTATCCCTAGAACAAACCATATCGGATCTTACTGAAATTCTTCCAAATTATCTCTGATTCGACTACTTGTTCATCGATTCCTGTCCGGATCCCCACAGTCCTGACAATCTGGTATCAGAGCGATCTATCCTTGGAAACAATTAGCAGTTGATTCGGGTCTCGGTGAAGGTTGCGCAACTCGTTTGCGTCGTAAAATCTCTGGAATCAAGCTCGGATCGGAGCTGCGGTGGAGTTGGCGGTGGATTGGATTCAGGATAAGATTGTGCGACTAGTTCGTACGTAAAATCCCTGGCGCCGATCTCCAATCCAGGCGGCGGTAGAAGTGGTCGGGTGAGCTAAAAGGGAGGATTTCGATCCGAACTGTCTCACACCGACTTGGAGGAGATGACGCGGACGACGAAGACGGCGCAGTCGGCAGCGGCATCAGCAGCTACGGCGGCAGCGGCGGGAGCTCATCCAAATCCTGCAGGGGTCGCGGATGGGGAGACGCTGAATCTCGACGATGGTTCTAGTGAAGGCCTCGCCGAAGCAGTTCAAGACGAGGTTCTCGATCTCAAATCCAGGATGGGTGCGGTTGAAGTCAACATGGGCAATATGCAAATTCAGCTCGATGCGATTCATGATCTGTTGCAGGGTCTTGCCGGAAGATCTATGCCTGCTACTGATGCTGAGGAAACTAAGGAGGAATTCGATGCTGCAACCATGAACACCAAGAAGGCAGAAGACATTTCTCTGGACCAGGGAACTTCTGGTGAAAAGGCGCTTGGCAAGCGAGTGGTGGATTTCTCGCAGGAAGGTATACCCACCCCAAATTCCAACCCATCTCATGGTCACGTGTACATAGATCTTCCGCCCTCCCAGTACCCACCCAACAATTAATTACCACATCAGTCCTTTCCTTATCAATCCCATTATGGTGCTGGTAATTTTCGTTTCACAAAACAAACAACAGCTTACAAGGATCATTGTATCAAACCAACTGTCAATCCTGTTAACAAGCAACACACATCTGAACAATATGATGGTGGTGGTAGAGAGTTTAGCTCTGGGAACTTCAATCTCTCAATTGCACATCCGAAGTTGGATTTTCCTTCATTCAGTGGTGATGATCCTATATCTTGGACTCGGCAGTGTAGGAAGTATTTCCATCTTGCTTCTGTTCCTGAATATTTATGGGTCTCTATGGCGACATTACATTGCAATGGCCACACTGAACATTGGTGGTCTGGTATGAATATTACTAGCTCTAGTGTCTCTTGGCCGAATTTCTGTGCAATGGTTTACAACAGGTTCTCTGCTCATAGCATGTTTGATGTGGTTGAAGTGTTCAAAAGGCTCACTCAACAGTCAACAGTTTCTCAATACATTGATAAATTCGAGGAACTCATGATCCCAGTTCAGATCCAACATCCTGGACTCTCTGAGGAATTTTATGTCAGATATTTTGTGGCTGGACTAAAAGACAATATCAAGCACCTTCTTAAACCTCATAGGCCAACAACTCTATGCCAAGCTTATTGGATTGCCAGGGATCTGGAAAAAGCAGTGTCGGTGAAATCCTCCTACTCTTCTTATGGTAATAATCCTCAGAGAAGCTCTTACCCCCAGAACTCATCAAACAAGCCAGCTACAAACATGAACAATGTGGTGCAGAGACCTGTAGGTCTTCCTCATATTGCTGTCAAAGCAAAAGATCCTCATGCTTGTTGGAAGTGTACTGAACCTTGGACTCCTAAGCATAAACAGAAGTAAAAATTTTATCAACAAGTTGCTGCTCATGCTATGACAATCAATACAGAAGAATGTTATAATGCTGATGAACAGGAGGAAACTGATCCTGAATATGAGGAACAACCCACCTCTCCTGTGCAACCAGTTCAGCTCATGCAAATCTCAAAACAAGCTGTTCAGGGCACCAGAACTATCTCCACATTTTGCCTTCGAATTCAGATTGGAGCAAAAATTGGTGTAGCATTAGTGGATAGTGGCAGTACCCATAAGTTCATGGATCTTTCTTTTGCCACTAAAGCTAACTGCAGGTTAACACAAACAAATTTACAGTCTGTTCAAGTGGCTGGTGGTGGAGAAATTCACTCTGGAGGCATTGCTCCTGATTGCTCATACACTGCTAATGGAGAAAAATTTCAGAATCAATTACAATTGTTGGACCTCAAAAGTTATGATGTGATCCTTGGTTGTGATTGGATATTCCAACATAGTCCCATTGGTCTTGATCTCAAGACCAGGAGGTTCACAATCACCAAAAAGACAACTGGTCCATTTTAATGACTACACTGAGCCTGGCAGTAATTGCTTTGTGGAAGCAGAAAAGGTTAACGAAATGATGTCAAAGGGAATTATAGGTTATGTCTTACAACTCAGGCTTATTCCAGATGAACAACCAGTTCAGGAAGTGGAAACACCTAATGATATAGATGAACTTCTACAGAACTATTCAGAGATTTTTTCTGAACCTTCTGAACTACCACCTAAGAGAGCTTGTGATCACTCTATTCCACTCAATCCTGGGGCTTCTACTCCCAACCTGAGACCATATAGAATGCCTCACCATCAGAAGGATGAGGTAGAAAAGCTAATCAAACAAATGCTTGCCCAAGGTATTATCCAGCCCAGTGAAAGTCCGTATTCTTCTCCTGGAATGCTGGTCAGGAAAAAGCACTCTTCATGGCGATTTTGTGTGGATTTTCGTCGACTGAATGATCTGACCATAAAGAACAATTTTCCTATTCCTAATATTGAAGACCTTTTCGATGAACTGTTTGGGGCTAAATTTTTCTCTAGCCTGGACCACACATCTGGATTCCATCAAGTTAGAGTCAATGAAGCTGATGTTCACAAGACTGGATTTAGAACTCATTTTGGCCACTTTGAGTTTTTAGTCATGCCATTTGGATTGACTAACGCTCCTGCTACCTTCCAATCGCTTATGAATTCAGTTTTTGCATCATATATCAGGAAATTTGTTTTGGTTTTCTTTGATGATATTTTGGTATACAGCAAATCACTTTCTGAACATAAAAAGCACTTGGAGATGGTATTTAAGCTTTTGGCAGAGCACAAGTTATATGTCAAAAGGAAGAAGTGTGTTTTTGCTGTCCAACAAATTGCAAATTTGGGCCATATCATCTCTGAACAGGGTGTTACTACTGATCCTAAGAAAATTGAAGCTGTCAAAGCATGGCCGACACCAAAGAATATTACCCAGCTCAGAAGTTTTCTAGGTCTTGCGGGCTATTATAGGAGATTTGTTCATCAGTTCGGAGTCATCTGTAGGCCTCTACATGATATGCTTAAAAAGGATTCATTTGCTTGGAGTGATGCACAAGATCAAGCTTTTGAACAAATCAAACAGAAACTTACTTCTGCCCCAGTTATGGCATTGGAGCAGTGCTTATGCAACAGGGCAGACCTTTGGCATATTTCAGCAAAGCATTATGTAAGACCGCTCAAGCTCAATCCACTTATGATAAGGAGGCTATGGCTATTTTAGAAGCACTCAAGAAATGACGCCATTATCTTCTTAGCTCACGATTGATCATCAGAACTGATCAACGCAGCCTTAAATTCATGGCAGAACAAAAGCTAAATGAAGGCATTCAGCATAAGCTAATTCTAAAGCTTATGCAGTTTGATTATGTCATTGAATACAAAAAGGGAAAGGAAAATAGAGCAGCTGATGCTCTGTCCAGGATGGACAACTCTTGTCTTGCTATAACTACAGTAACTCCTCTTTGGATTTCTGAAGTAGTAAAGAGCTATGACAATGATGTTCATTGTCAGAAATTGCTTACACAGTTAAGCATAGTGCCTGATCCAGAATTAGGATATACTTTACATAGTGGTGTACTGAGGTATAAGGGACGTATTCATGTTGGTGCTGAACCCTCAATTCACAATACTATACTATCTGCTTTACACTCATCTGCCTTAGGGGGTCATTCAGGCATCAGTGCTACCTATCAGCGAGTCAAGAGCATTTTCCACTGGACTGGTCTTAAGAAGAGTGTCCACAACTTTGTGCAAACCTGTGCAGTGTGCCAACGAGCAAAAGGGAAACACTGTCAATATCCAGGGCTATTGGAACCCCTACCTATTCCTGATATGGCCTGGTCTCATTTAACCATGGATTTTGTTGAAGGCTTACCCAAATCTAATGGTAAAGATGTCATCCTGGTTATGGTGGACAGGCTGACAAAATATGCACATTTCATTCCTTTATCACATCCCTTCACTGCCCAAAGTGTTGCTCAATTATTCATTGACAATATATATAAACTCCATGGGTTACCTTCTGCAATTGTCACTGACCGAGATCGTATCTTCACAAGTGATCTTTGGCAAGCCTTATTCAAAACCTTGAAGGTGTCTTTGAAAATGAGCTCAGCTCACCATCCGCAAACTGATGGTCAGACCGAGAGGGTCAACCAGTGCATGGAAGCATACCTTCGCTGTATGACATTCTTTGAACCGAAGAAATGGTTTTATTGGCTACCTTTGGCGGAGTGGTGGTACAATACTAACTATCATTCTTCACTCAAGATCACACCATTTCAGGCTCTATATGGTTATCCACCTCCATTGATCAGTGAGATCTCTGTTCCTGGACCTGATAATCCTGCTCAAGATTTCCTAGCAGAAAAGCAAGACATGCTCACAAGACTGAAACAGAATCTGGCTCAAGCTCAAGCCCGTATGAAGAAGTATGCAGATCTGAAGTGTACTGAAAGGACATTTCAAGAAGGTGAATTTGTCTACTTGAAAATGCAACCTTATCGGCAAGTGGCTTTTGGCATCAGACACTCCCATAAACTGCAGACAAAGTATTATAGTCCCTTCTTAATCATCAAGAAAATTGGTGAGGTAACTTATAAACTCCAATTGCCTGCTGGCAACAAACTGCATCCTGTATTCCACGTGGGCCAGCTTAAAAAGCATCTGGGTACTCATACTATTCCTTCCACTGAACTTCCTTTTGTTGATCCTGATGGAAGAATCAAATTAGCACCAGCTACTGTTCTGGATACTAGGGCTCTTCCTCGTAATGATCATATGGTTACTCAATGGCTAATTCAATGGGAAAAATCTCCACCAGAAGACGCTACTTGGGAAGACATGTCTTTCATCAAAAGCTGCTTCCCTCAGTTTCATCAGCAGGTTACAAATTCATGGGCGTCTGCTACTCAAACTTGAGGACAAGTTTTATCTTAACCGAGGAGGATTGTCATGACCCCAAGATACTGGTTCTACCCATTTCTGGATCGACGGTCACGATTGGCTCATACTTTTCACATGAAACATCGCTGAACTAATTACTGTTACCGGTCATGTAATTTTCAGTTTCCTTCAGTTAAACTGTCAATGTAACTTGGCTTGCGTGCGTCGGTGTCCGGCTATATCAGCCGAGGGTTAAGGAGAAAAGGGCATCCATTCATGATTGAACTCCCCTATTGTAATAGCATAGCTTTATCCCTAGAACAAACCATATCGGATCTTACTGAAATTCTCCCAAATTATCTCTGATTCGACTACTTGTTCATCGATTCCTTTCCGGATCCCCACGGTCCTGACACATATCCTTCCGTGACGCCGTCGACTGTGGATTTCCAGGGTACCTGCTGGGCTTGTAATTTTTTTTTTTTGGAACGGTGCTGGGCTCGTATTTGTTTCTAGGCCGGATGGTGCTGGGCTGTTTCGAAACAGCGATGGACGAGCTACAACATTACACAACCCAACCAGTCAGTGACCGGCCAGGCGGCCACTGCAGCTCACTGCGCTGACCGGGAGAAGCCGAAGGAGACGCTGGTCAGTATACTGTATACCAGCCACTGCAGCTCCTCATGTGCTGGCCCAGAAACTGCCATGGAGAGCTTGCCCCAATGATGCGATATGCATGCAACTGGCCATCTACACTACCAAAGGTAGATATTGCCGCAACAACAAGGTATGTTCCAGTTCTTTCCTCTGCTCTACTGACGGTGCTTGATGAAATGCCTAAAGGGAGCTTCATCCAGAATGCTGATTCTATTGATCACTGCCTCAGTTGCCTAGTCATTTTTGAAGCAAACCAATCACCTCAGAGTTAGAATTGAAAAGGAGAATCAATATGCATTGAGAAATTAAAGAGAATGCACAAGTTGTCCATAGATTAAAAAAATGCTCCACTCGAATGAACATTGCAACAAACATAGTGGGGTAGATTCATCATGATTGGTAGGTAATACAAGTTATATCAGTCAGTGACATGTTGCTACTTGCGTGAATCTTTTTTTTGAAAAATAGAGTTAAGTTGAGTTATGACGATTTTGAAGTGTTGATTTCCATTTCTGTCACTACTTTAGTCATTTTCCAGTTTTTAACGGAGTTAAGTTGACATAGAACCAAAAAACCTTATGAAGTGATGATTTAGTGACTAAAAGTCGTATAAAGTCTCATCAGCGCCCACTGACAGGGTATTTATGAACTGTTTCTGCACAAGTCGTCATCTCATAACTACACGAAACTGACCATATTTGCCAATTTTGCTCATGTAACATCCTAGTCAGCACTTTATTGAAAAAAATATTTTAAAAAATATTTGCAACATTCATACCACATGATACACATTAGGATTTATTGGGAATTGAAATAGAAAACAAAACTAAAATTCATTTCGTTTGATATGAAATAGAAAATAATATCTCATGGTCCTACTTCCTAGGCCGAATCTAGGCCATCTCTATTCTTGTGTAATTTTTATAAATTGGCCCTTTAGAAAAAGTTTTTCACAAATAGACCTTTGGAAAAAAACATGTCTAGAAATGAAACCTTTTCTGAGCGCCGAGTAATACGGCGCCCAGGTCCAACATCTAAGCGCCGCTGAGTGTAGCGCTCACCCTTGCCACATCAGCCGGCAGGCATGCGCCCAGTTTGCTAACCTACCGGGGGGTGGGGGGGGAGCGCCGTTTAATTTAGCGCCTAGGGCTTGAGCGCCATGTCATTTGGCGCCCACCCTCGTGCACAGAAAAAGCCACAAGCTTTTCATTCGTTCTGTTCCTCTCCTCTCCATTCCTCACTTCCCCGAACAGAACAGAGCCGATGCCTCTTACTCTCTCTCCCTATCCCACTCCCTCCTTCAAATCTGTTGGAAAGAGTTGATACAAGGCAAATCCATTCAGAGAAATCGATTCCTCGCGGTATACTCCCCCCCCCCCTCCTAAGTTTTTTGTTCACTAGAACCGCTTAGCTCGTTTGTTTATTTAGGTAACCTTAATGTTAGGGTTTGGAGCAATGTATGTTGAAATTTGTGCATATTTAGTTGTTTTTAGGTGAAATAGTATTGATTGGTACCATGGATGAAAAGGAATGTTGTGGTGATTTGATAGATGTTTTTCATTTGATTTAGTGGCATAGTTTGGTGGTGTTCAATTGATGAAAATGCTCATATGACATTGGTTACTTTGTAGTGATCACAATGGATGTTTAGCATGATGATTACTCGGAGTATACTGGGTTGATCCATCCGGTTTCTACCTGTCCGGAAACCCGCCCCCTATGTGTTATTGTAGTGACCCTTACAAGATGAAGGTGTCCGGTTTGTTTAAAACTTTTTGATAGAGGTATTGGTGTTGCTCCAATGAGGATCAGGGGCGGAGCCAGAAATTTGGGAGGATGGTGTCACCAATGGAGCCTTGCTCATGTCTAGTTTAATTGCAACATAACCCATTTCACCCTTTCTCTTATTTCTCATATAGTGCGAGAGCTCATAAGCAACAATAGTGTTATCAGATATCATTCGTCCTGGTACAAATGCACTCTGAGATGGAGAAATAATCTCATCCAGAATACCCTTGAGCCTGTTTGCTAGCACCTTAGAGACAATTTTATAAAGCACGTTACATAAACTGATTGGCCTCAGGTCTGTCACCTTCTCCGGCTGTTGTACCTTCGGGATCAAAGAAATAATTGTATCATTCCACCCTTCAGGTATGGCTGCACCATTCAAGACCCCCATCACGTCATTTGTCACTTGATCACCCACAATCTCGGCCCTCCGATCTGCACACCTTTCCTCTCCGCCTCGGACAACTTTAGCTTCTGCAACATCCCCTCCACCCCCTCCATGACCCCCACTCAGATCCGCAAATCGCACCGCAGCGCAATCCTCGGATTGGAGAAAACCCTATGACTTGGCGAACACCAAAACGATGGCTAGCAAATTGGTTTCAGGGCTGCGCTTGCAGAGTATTGTGGACACAACCGGAACTAGGATGTGGTTTGGACTCAGGCCTTGATTTGGAGTCGAAATCAGGGCGCGAATCGGTGGTGAGAGATGGGAGAAGGAAAAACCCTAGGTGTCGCCAGACCTATCTCGAGTCGCCAAGCGGCACCGAGAACCAGAACGCCCGTCAGGTCTGAACTTACCGCAGCGGAGTTCAAGAACTCACACCTCCCCTCAGTGGTGAAGATGTCGGCAAGAGGTAGTGGGACATAGAGGACCCAACATGGCCGAAGGCTTATGAGGAGCACCTTTCTCACCTAGAAGTTGTTCTTACACTTGTGACTGCTGATCAATGGAAAGTTAAGCTTCTCAAATGCAGTTCTCAGTGAAGCTCGTGTTTCAACTGATCCAAACAAAGTGGCCACAATTGTAAATTGGCCTATGCGTGTCAATATAAAGAACTCTGTAGTTTTCTTGGTATGGTCGAATACTATTTATTAAGAATTATGGTGCCATTTCCAAGCCTCTTAGAGCAAGCCCAACGCTTGTCTATATGCCAAGCATTTCATCTGACATTGCTGATGTGGAGGAGAGAAGGGATGAGAGAGAAGGTTGGTTGTCGCCACAGGCAGCGACGGTCGCCACAGACCCCGAGATGAATGTGGGTCCAATTCAGCTGCATTTGTGAGAGGAACGACAGGGTATACGTGGGACTATTGGAGAATTAAAAATTGTTGTGGAGACAAAGGGTTGTAGGCCTTGTCTATTTCACTGTCTACAAGCCAATTACTTGTCTGGTGCATCTGTGCATTGGCCTTGCTCTTACCAATCTGTTGAAGAAGGACATTCAGTCTGAACATGACACTTCATTTCAGCTTTTGAAATCTGCTCTGTGCAAAAAAATTTTATTATTTAAATCTTTTTAACTAATATTTTAATAAGAGACTGTCTGGAATTAGATTTGCAAATCTAGATGTTTTGGTCGTGCCAAATTGATTGGCGTGACCGAAACTACAGTCGCCTCAAACCAACTAGCACGACCAACTTTCACGTCAGTATGAATGCCACGTAAGATTGTGGTCGCGCCAACCAGTTTTGCTTGACTAAAGTACAAGTCATGCCTTCTTGATCGGCGCGACCCAAACTTTCTCAGTGGCAAGCAAAACTGCTGTGCGTTGGAATTCGTGTCTTTTGTCCCCTGTCCTCTCTCCTCCCCTGCCGGTCAGTTAGGATCTGATTAGTGAAACGACGGCTCAGTTAGGATTTGATTGGTGAAACTGACGGCTTTATAGAATGCAGCCATTGCATCAGGTGCAGGCAGAGGTAAGGTACGTTGCTCACTCTGCTTCTTGTTCTCTTCTGATTCCTAAAGCTGATTCTAAGCTGCTGTTGGCTCGATGCAGATGAGCTGAATGAAGATGACCCTGCTGATCAGCGAGTGGCAAGGAGCAGGCTAATGTACACGAGGCGAACAGATGCATATATGATATACTACGTGGTGCTTGAACCTTTTTTGGGCCAATTTTTTTTCAGCATTTCACTGCTCCTTCCTTAGCATGCACGGTGGCTTTCATGAGTTAGTCTTTTTTTTTTCACTTTTGTAGAATCTATACTACACAGTTTGTGAAACTTCGTGGTGATCCAATAATCTTCCTTGCATCTTGTTGAGATGTTCGAGTAAATGACTGCACAATAGAACCAGATGTACTACAGCCATATTTTTTTGGGGGGGGTTCTTGCACTGTTCTTAGGTCAATCAGGTGGGCCACACCTTTTCGTTTGATTGAACTTAGCTCATATATTAAAAATTATAGTACATTGTTCGTTCATCCATTGTGTGAAAATATTTATTTACCGGTTCATATGGTGCATAAAATTTTCACTTTGCTGGATCATATGGTGCATAAAATTATCGTTTTGCTGGATCAGATGTTGAACAAAAAGTCATGAAGAACGCATTCACATGTTCTCTGAAAAAACAATGCATGCACAAAATATGTGATGGATTTTGATTCAAGACAACTTTCAACAAAAAAAAAAGGTTAAAGACGATAGAAGCAGGATCACTTCAAAACTGAATCCGGTTCCGGACGATGGAAGCTGAACAAATTTAAAAACCAGGATCACTTCAAAGCTGAATCCTTTTCTAGATCATGGTACAGGATCAATTTTCAAACCGTAGTACTGTTGTTCCATGATCGTTGTGGATAAGTACCAGCAAGAGTAAGGTACGTTGCTCACTCTGCTTCTTGTTCTCTTCTGATTCCTAAAGCTGATTCTAAGCTGCTGTTGGCTCGATGCAGATGAGCTGAATGAAGATGACCCTGCTGATCAGCGAGTGGCAAGGAGCAGGCTAATGTACACGAGGCGAACAGATGCATATATGATATACTACGTGGTGCTTGAACCTTTTTTGGGCCAATTTTTTTTCAGCATTTCACTGCTCCTTCCTTAGCATGCACGGTGGCTTTCATGAGTCAATCTCGCTTTGCAATCTGCATGGTTTCTTCATGTCTTAATCTTGCATTGTGTTTTTTTTTTCACTTTTGTAGAATCTATACTACACAGTTTGTGAAACTTCGTGGTGATCCAATAATCTTCCTTGCATCTTGTTGAGATGTTCGAGTAAATGACTGCACAATAGAACCAGATGTACTACAGCCATATTTTTTTGGGGGGGGTTCTTGCACTGTTCTTAGGTCAATCAGGTGGGCCACACCTTTTCGTTTGATTGAACTTAGCTCATATATTAAAAATTATAGTACATTGTTCGTTCATCCATTGTGTGAAAATATTTATTTACCGGTTCATATGGTGCATAAAATTTTCACTTTGCTGGATCATATGGTGCATAAAATTATCGTTTTGCTGGATCAGATGTTGAACAAAAAGTCATGAAGAACGCATTCACATGTTCTCTGAAAAAACAATGCATGCACAAAATATGTGATGGATTTTGATTCAAGACAACTTTCAACAAAAAAAAAAGGTTAAAGACGATAGAAGCAGGATCACTTCAAAACTGAATCCGGTTCCGGACGATGGAAGCTGAACAAATTTAAAAACCAGGATCACTTCAAAGCTGAATCCTTTTCTAGATCATGGTACAGGATCAATTTTCAAACCGTAGTACTGTTGTTCCATGATCGTTGTGGATAAGTACCAGCAAGAGGCCACCTACTAGCATTAAACACAGGGGTTAAAAAAAAGAAACTCGAATTAACATGAGGAGCGTCGCACTAACAAAAGCCTGACTGGGGTCCCACGGCACACTCCACACGGCAGGAAGGAGCCTGCCACCGCCGCGACTACGTGCAAAAAAAAAATACACCACCGGCACACAGCGACCGAGGCAAACGCGTGGACGGGAAACCGGGTGCAGCAGTTGCCAGGTACATCAAACGATTTCCGAGAAAAGACGTGACGGCTCACCAACGTGCTGTCTGGCTTCACGTCTTTACTATACACCTACGATTATTTGCAGAAACACAGGACAGGTCAGAGAGTCGGTCTGCAACAAAAAAAAAATGCAAAACTTTGGTCGTGTCAAAGCGTGTGGCGCGACTCGAATTCCATTCCCGCCAATTAGTTTGGCGCAACTCAATCTGACATGGCAATTCCTGTTGACGTGTCATCTAGTCACGCCAGCTCAGTTTTTAGTCGCGTCTCCTCGATTGGCGCGACTAAACGTCTAGATTTGAAAATCTAGTTTTGGGTCTGTTATTAAAATATTAGTTAAAAAAGATTTAAATAATAAAAAAATTCTAATATTGAAGAGTTGTGAAAATGTTGTATGTTTGATGTCATGAATTAGCGAGAACTGTCATTATATGGACTTGTGATGTGGAACCGTTGGTTTTATTTTGTTGACTATGTACTCCCTCCGCCGTTTTATAAGGGATCGGAGGAGTTTGAAAATGTCCCGCAATATAAGGGATTGAAGGGGTATCAGTGGGCCTCACATGAATAGATTCTTTCCTCTCCCCTCAGGTCCAGCGAAACCTTATCCCTTCCTGCCGCATCGCGCCGCCCGCCGCGACACGTCGA
>LAPY01000415.1:0-14812 GCA_000970635.1 Eragrostis tef | reverse complement strand
GGGGGTATTGCACCGATATGAATTAAGCTTGGGAGTAAATTGAGCCATGATTATTGTAACATTGTAACGCAAACCTGTCTGGGCCTGCACACACGCTCCACGGACCGCACTCGCTCTACCAAGATTGGTGATGTTGGACAATCTATGCTTATATCTTGTCCTTCCTCCAACCCACAAGACTAGAAATGCGAGGCTAAACTCCCACCTCCTCATGCACACTGGTGCACATGGGCCTAATCCCAATAAGCCTGATGTCATAATTGTTTACGAGATAAAATAGACAGTGAATTATTCGGAGGAGTAAAATAGACTTTCTGATGAGAAAATTAATCAAAGAAGGAAAAAAATGACAGGTCATTGACACACGTAATCAACTAACGATCAATCAGAGGACATCGGTACCATCGTCAAAATAGCTGATGTGGCTGAAGTTTCTGCCAAAATGCACCGCCGCGGGGCTGAAGATCTGCATTATGAGGTACAAACTCATTGTCGATGCTTCTGTCCTTTTCATGGGAGGTTCGCAGACTCTATGAATTTTGCTTATGGCTCAGGCACAAGCTGCCACCTTAACGAATTTCTCGGTGGTGGGGTGCGCTGCACAGGAACGATTTTTTTCCAAGAAGTCGTAACGAATGAAAAAAAATTGCCCTATTAGCTAATTTACTGTCACTCTTGTTTGACATTTTTCTATTCTTGTTATATATTTATATTGAGTAATTTTGATCCCTACGAGGTTTTGATTACTCTTTACTACCTCTCTGGTTATGTAGTATCCGACGCAGCATAATTGATAGTTCTCTTATTCAATTTATCTGCTTGATATAAGTGACATTTAGAAGCTAATTAATAGCAAAGGCGAATAAGGGGTTTTGGTTCTATCAAGCCATGGCTACACATATATATGTATAACCATTGCCTGATAGTAGGGATTATTTATTTGTTCCACCTGATATATTATTTGTCGTATGATTGCTGTTTCTGAACTTTTATGCAGAAAGTTAGATCGTGAATGGAGTAAGTGGGAGCTATAATTTGTCCTAGGATACAACATCAGCTCCAGATTTCCTCCATTATCAGGCAGGGAATGGACAGGATGCGACATCTAAAATGCAAATTTTATCTAGTGCTTTCACCTTTCAGAAGCTCATAATGGCTATATTATAGGTTAGAAAAAGACCTACTCCAGGTGTACTAACACTTACATCACTTCATATTTATATGTGCATGCACAACCCACTACCAGATGAAACTTTGTTTGGGGGGGGGGGTCCCAACTGATTTCATCAGAAAAAAAATTGCAGCCAATCGAAGATGTTCCATGCACAGTGAACTTAATAATTTACAATGAATCATCACAGATAAGAAAATCAATCAAACAAAGAAAAAATATGGCAGCTCATTGACACAAGTAATTAACCAACGAGCAGAGGACATCGATACCATCATCAAAATAGCTGACCTGGCTGAAGTTTCCTCCAAAATGCACTCATGGCTCTGTCGTCGACGCCTCTGTCCTTTTCATGGGAGGTTCGCAGACTTAATGAATTTTGCTTATGGCTCGGGCATAAGCTGCTGCCTAAACGAATTTCTCGGTGGTGGGGTGTACTGCAGGAATGATATTTTCCAAGAGGGCGTAGCGAAAAATGTGATGAGCAGTAGGTTGATGAATGAAAGATTTTTTTTGCCTTTCTAGCTAAACTATAACTCTTGTTTGACAACTTTTCTATTCTTGTTATATACTCCTTCTGTTTTTTATTTATATGATGCAATTTACTTTTTTGTTGAACTTTGATCAACAGTATGTGATTATGTAATTAGGTACTTAACGTGAAACCGATATCATTAGATTTATCATCAAAAGTATTTTAAGGTTAACCTATATATTTAGTTGTTTGCACAAATTTTTGTAGATAGACGTCGTCAAAGTAGCGAAAAAAGTCAACTACATCATATAAAGAAAATAGGAGGGAGTATTTATATTTGGATCCCTACGTGGTTTTGGTTACTCTTTACCACCTCTCTGGTTATGTAGTATCAGACGGAGCATAATAATATTTCTCTTATTCAATTTATCTGCTTGATATAAGTGACATTTAGAAGCTAATTAATAGCAAAGGCGAATAAGGGGTTTTGGTTCTATCAAGCCATGGCTACACATATATATGTATAACCATTGCCTGATAGTAGGGATTATTTATTTGTTCCACCTGATATATTATTTGTCGTATGATTGCTGTTTCTGAACTTTTATGCAGAAAGTTAGATCGTGAATGGAGTAAGTGGGAGCTATAATTTGTCCTAGGATACAACATCACCTCCAGATTTCCTCCATTATCGGGCAGGGAATGGACAGGATGCGACATCTAAAATGCAAATTTTATCTAGTGCTTTCACCTTTCAGAAGCTCATAATGGCTATATTATAGGTTAGAAAAAGACCTACTCCAGGTGTACTAACACTTACATCACTTCATATTTATATGTGCATGCACAACCCACTACCAGATGAAACTTTGTTTGGGGGGGGGGGTCCCAACTGATTTCATCAGAAAAAAAATTGCAGCCAATCGAAGATGTTCCATGCACAGTGAACTTAATAATTTACAATGAATCATCACATATCGAGATTGCTTATTATTATTGTAGTTTTACGAAACTAGTTATCAGATTTGACAACCCCTCAAAATCTTCAATAAATAATTGAGACCATCACCTGGAAAACCTATACTTAATATCTCCTTTTCCAAATATGTTCTTGAACATACATGAGATTTGTGATGATTAATTGAGGATGAGTAAATCAGGAAGTCGCAATTTTTGTCGGCCACAAAAAGTTCGGGACATACCACTTTCCCTCTCTTTGTTCTGATAAAAGGGGTGGTTAATATGTGCCTTGTTGCTAACGCAAGTAATAGATGCTTAAAGCAGCCGTGTCTGCGTTTATTCAGCTCCAGCTAGAACTAGGTAATAATTTAGAGTGAAGATTGATGCCTCTCTAGTCATCGTGTGATTCCATGATCGTATCTAAAAATCAAAGGAGAAGAAAACGATGCCTTACATTTTAGATAAACCGGCGAATAATTGACAGCACATACAACGTTTTACTCCTATGTCGATATATATCTATATTTAATACTAGCATCTTTGACGTGTAGGGGTCTAGCAAATCAATGTTCCATCGTGCTCTCAAAATAAATCTCAAAGTAGATTCAGTTTGATTCCCAAATATGGACTGATTGCCTGATCTTGTGTGTATAGGTATAGGCCAGGGCAGCCTAGAAAATTAGTGGAGATGATAACTGGACACGATCAACCACATCAAATCATTTCATCGTACATAACTGTTCCTTTTTAAAGGACTCCGTAGAGTTAAATCAGATATAATTCTACGGTAATTTGGTAACAATATATAAATATGATGCATTATTTAAATTGTGACGGCAAAAATATATATGCAAACTTCGTTAAACAAATTGTAGCTTGTACATATATATGCATTATTTAAATTGTGATGGCAAAATTAAGTTTTTTTTTTGCAAAGTGCGGTGCAAACCACAAAGCGCATGAAGCCGTTTTACTCTCTTCATGAAATGATCCATAAGCTAATGAGTTAGTTTTTTTTCCCCTAGCTTCACTGGCTCATGCATGCAAGCTGTTTGTACAACGCATAAGCCAAAGAAGGAAAGAGCCGTGCCGATCGGTCCTTAAGTTGACAGATCTCTCTTGCATTTTTACCCTTGCTTTGCCTTTCAATTGCAATTTTACCCCTCTTTTTTTAACTTCGCTATTTTCCCCTAGTTTTTCAAATGAAGCCAGAAATTACCCTATTCTTGCGATTTTACTCCTGGTTTTGAAGCAAATCAGGGGTAAAATGGCAACCACAAGGGTAAAATTTTGCTTCAATTTGAAAACCCAGAGGTAAAATTGTAAATTTAAATGACGAGGGGTAAAATTGCAAATTGAGACCAGAGGTAGAAATGCAATATTCCCAAGAATAATTTGCCATAATGCAACATCTATACTGAAATGAAGATTCAAACTCAAATGGGCAGCTCCATCACAAAGAACCTAATCAAATACAGAGCGAGCATAGCTGTTGCACACTTTTATGACTATTTATTTTTTCAATGGGAGGCGATGTCCCGATCGACAAGGAGGTGCCTGTGGAGACTTCGTGAATCTCAAAATCAACTGGCCAGCTTTTCGGATGCGCTCATATGAGTGAGGACTCATGCATGTATTTCGGATGTGTTTGTACTTTGTTTCACACAAAAATGGAACCTAATCAACTATGCTACACTCAGTTTCCCGGTAAAATTATGTTCGTGATATTGTAAGATAACAATAGCAAGTATTGTCAATTATATTCTAAAATAGGACAGCTGAGAATGAAATTTGTGCCCTTTTAAGCTTACATTTTAGTTTTTGTTTATAAGAGTAAGAACTTTCTCCTTTGTTTTTCCTTTTAAAAAGTAAGTTTTTTATTGTCATTTGTCACGTTATTATTAATAGATAGCCACTAAGTTTATTTCGATGCCCCTCATTTTAAAAGAGTTTAGATACATGTCTGGAGAAAACCATTAAGAGACTGATATTAGCTCAGTTGGTTATTTGTGCGCCGATTTCTTCTTTGTTTAAATCCACCCACTTCTTTCTAGGTTGCTCTAGATTCCTCTAAGAAAATATTGTTGTGTGGAGCAATCAAACCACAAGCACATGGCGAGGTGAAACTATTTGATGTTCGGAAGTACATATACCTTGTATTCCTTTTTCATTGCACGAGTGCTAGCAAGAATAAAATCCTCCTTTATTCTATTGCTGCCTCGTCGCGCAAAGAATATTTGCTTGCTAAACTGCACCTGTCACGCACTGGGACAGGATAGCTATAAACATGCATGCTATTAACAACCGTGAGTGGTTTCATTTGGATTCTTACAGGACAACTTTTTTTTTGCAAATATTTGAAATTTATGATGCCACGTCGACATGTTTAAGCCTTTCTAAAACCACTGGAATGTGGAATTTGGAGCAGAGCAGAGGAAGCAATATTGCATAATTCAATCATAAAAGCAAGATGGTGCCCTCGCAAAAAAAAAAGCAAGATGGTGAATATATATGTGAGGCCCAAGGTGTGCCCTGAGTGCGTGCCACTTGAGTTAGCATGCGCCGCAGTTTGATGCATGTCTCTGTGCACGCGTGTGCAGGACAAGGTTAGCTAATCATATAACAAGTAGTTAAAGGGGTAATCTGATGGAGGCTTGATGGAAATGGGGTGCAGGGGTGGTGGCTTGTCCACAAAGTGGGCAGTTGGGCCAACGCCCAATGGAGGAAAGTGCACTCCCAAGCAGAAGATCTGGTGGGCAGAACCTGCCGTTTATACTCCTTGCAACCACGTTACCGTTTTGCACTTTTATTTACTTATTTACTCCATTTGCACTTGTTATATATAATTTTGTTAATTAGTAGGGTACCATTTGTATCCTGTGTGATTTAGAATGTTGGTGTCCCACAACTGAAGGCATCTCCTGGTTGGGGTTTGGAAGGGGGACTTTGCGCGAATTCAGGACCTAAGATTTAAAATTGCATCTGACTAGTGAATACTGACCAACTCCGCTGTGGCACTACCCATCAATCTATATCTGTTGTTGAGTGCGGGAAATGAGGAAGATCTAAACAAGGTTGTCTTAAATCTCTTACAATTGTTGTGTTACCATTCCTGATCGAGCGATATCAATAAACTATTGAACTATTGATTACATTAGGGAAAGGAAGAGAGGGGGTGCAGGCGGCATCTCCGAATGGACGTGATCAATCATCCACTGTCTGCTTCTTTTGATCCTCGTTTTTTCCCTCTGCACTGCAAAAGCCAAATTAAAAGGGTGCATGAATATATATAGAGAGAGAGACATAAATATGTATCTGTATGCAAACGAGAACTGAACTGACGCCCCTCTTTCTCTGGGCCTAGCTAAACCATTCCTCAACCTTCTTATAATGTACTTGAGAATAAAATTGACTCATCCTCTCCCTGCACCATTCACCAGCTACTACAGCCTCCCCTTTTCCTTCTCTCTCTCCTTTTTGCTAGGCTTTCTGTCTCATTGTTTGCTGCTAGCTAGCTTCTGTCCCTTATACAAAGGAGGGATGACTGGCTCTGCGAGAGCACATGGATTTGATGAGCTGAATCCTTCATTCATTCCCTACCTTTCCCTCAACACACAGACACCCCACAGCCCTAAAGTCCTTCACAACAGGACTGCCTTTTGTTGTTTGTGAATTGTGATGTCCCATATAATATCTTATCACCCCGCTTAGCAGTGCATATATGTACTGTGATCCATGCACATATATGTGCCAGTGGTGGGCAGCATGTGCCTTTCAAGCATACTTCTTGGCATATATGAATCTAGCTAGAGCTATACAACAACCCACACCAAAAGGACGCATATATATACTTGCTACAAGCTTACCATATTCCATCAATTGCATGCATGAAAGAAAGATACCCTGCTAACACAGGGGCCAAGCTCTAAAGACATAGTAGACATATATTAGATTACACGCACACAAGCAAACATGAGAACCCATCCATCTATCTGTCTTGGGTTCCTTTTGGTCCAGATCCTTTTAATTGTTCCTGCAAACCAAAGAGAAAGCCGATATTCTTGTTGAATTATTGTCCCCCTGTGTTCATTGAGAACATGTATATATCCAGAAAGAATTTGGTAAAGCAGTAGTCAATATATGCGAAACGTAATACATACGCATTCAGCTACTAGCAAGCAGATTATGCATGTTCTTCACAATTCCCAGATACCTGTGCTGTCCTTGGAAGAAAGGAATTAATCAGAACCTTTGATTTCAGCATTAGCAGATATGTGCACTCAGACTAGCTTTCCATTAACATCGCTCAGCGCATGACTATTGCATGGGAATCTCCAAAGCCAATCAGGATCGCCTGGCCCAATCACTATATATCAGTTCATAAATAAAAGTAATGCAATTATAACCAAACAATGGATAAAGTTCAAGTGGATCAATAACGTTAACGATTTTGCCCCTTCGATCAATTGATCATCGACTTCACATATATTCTTGGGCTCCAGGTAGATTGATGATCATGAAGAATTAATACGCAAGTGCAAGCTTAGCTAGCTGATCGACATGATGCATCAACATCAGGCCATGCTCATCATCATGTATATCCATTATTCCACACTCTTATTCAGTTCCCATAATGTGCACAAATGGTCCCAAATAGCATGTTTGATATGTGAAAAGGACTCATGAGCAAATTCTCAGTGGACGAATGGAGCACACTAGCACTCTTAGTTAAATTATGAAATTTCTTGGGCATATACCTGAGTCAACAAATATTAGTTGATGCTGGAACAACATCACATGGTATTGAGGGAGATGGAGTATGGATGCCGAAATTGCCTCACTAGATTCTGAATGTAGCAGTTGGACCTGTCCCCTACTCATTACCGTGGATCATATGCTCAACCAATAAACTAGATCAAAGAACATCATCAACATAAAAGAATCTCCTCCATTTAAGGCTAGATTACAACTACTACAATACAAATGGATTAATTAATGACATCTTAATTTCAGATCATTAGTCGACAATATATCAGGCTCAGCACATGGTACTCTACTCCATCTGACCAAATTTCAGGAGTGCTCATGCTTCATTCGTACTCGAAAAGAAAACGACACGGATCTTTAAATCGCTATGTACGGTCTCTGATGGCACGATGTTAGTGACTCAACTCCTTACTTCGAGGCCATCATGTAGTTTTTGCTCGCGTAGAAAAGCAAACGGCAGCAAGCATTAAAATTAGTGCCATCTTTATGTTTAGTCGCTGCTAAACTTTGTGAGCCCACATCGTGATCATTGTAGCCAAAGCAGGCACAGAGGAAATAAAGAAGTGAATGGCACCTGCTGGGGAAAATCTGAACAAGTACTACTATCCTTTTTTCATGTCATGCAAAGGTAACCATAGCTGATTTGGTTTGTACTACATGTTTGAGGTGGCTGATTTTGGTCCTCAGATGTATCATTGCCTGCACATGGTTATGCAAAGTCCATGAAACAAAACAGTTGAGCTACCATATATCTCAAATGGGCAGCCTTTACAAATCTGTAGGAGCTATCAATCTAGCATAGGCAATCAAAGAAAAGACGGGGAAAAAGATGCCAAAAAAACGAGAGAAAAAGAAAGAAATGAGAAGGAGAGGGAGGAAAGAAGATAGTGGTAGCAGCATAAATTCAAATGACAATTTGACATTATCGTGGCACAGATTCACCAGCATGGACAAAACAAAACTTGTGACATGTTAGTAAAGATACATAACTAGTAGCACCGGCCTTACGAATAAATTATTGTTAGGTACCTAAAGACATGGAGCAAGACCAGGATTGTAATGGTCGATTGCTCTCTCAGTTTCTCTAAAGCTTACCATATTCCATCAATTGCATGCATGAAAGAAAGATACCCTGCTAACACAGGGGCCAAGCTCTAAAGACATAGTAGACATATATTAGATTACACGCACACAAGCAAACATGAGAACCCATCCATCTATCTGTCTTGGGTTCCTTTTGGTCCAGATCCTTTTAATTGTTCCTGCAAACCAAAGAGAAAGCCGATATTCTTGTTGAATTATTGTCCCCCTGTGTTCATTGAGAACATATATATCCATAAAGAATCTGCTAAAGTGGTTTCAATGTATGCGAAACGTAATACATACGCATTTTCGCTACTAGCAAGCAAATTATGTATGTTCTTCGCAATTCCCAGATACCTGTGCTATCCTTGGAAGAAAGGAATTAAGCAGAACCTTTGATTTCAGCATTAGCAGATATGTGCACTCAGACTAGCTTTCCATTAACATCGCTCAGCGCATGACTATTGCATGGGAATCTCCAAAGCCAATCAGGATCGCCTGGCCCAATCACTATATATCAGTTCATAAATAAAAGTAATGCAATTATAACCAAACAATGGATAAAGTTCAAGTGGATCAATAACGTTAACGATTTTGCCCCTTCGATCAATTGATCATCGACTTCACATATATTCTTGGGCTCCAGGTAGATTGATGATCATGAAGAATTAATACGCAAGTGCAAGCTTAGCTAGCTGATCGACATGATGCATCAACATCAGGCCATGCTCATCATCATGTATATCCATTATTCCACACTCTTATTCAGTTCCCATAATGTGCACAAATGGTCCCAAATAGCATGTTTGATATGTGAAAAGGACTCATGAGCAAATTCTCAGTGGACGAATGGAGCACACTAGCACTCTTAGTTAAATTATGAAATTTCTTGGGCATATACCTGAGTCAACAAATATTAGTTGATGCTGGAACAACATCACATGGTATTGAGGGAGATGGAGTATGGATGCCGAAATTGCCTCACTAGATTCTGAATGTAGCAGTTGGACCTGTCCCCTACTCATTACCGTGGATCATATGCTCAACCAATAAACTAGATCAAAGAACATCATCAACATAAAAGAATCTCCTCCATTTAAGGCTAGATTACAACTACTACAATACAAATGGATTAATTAATGACATCTTAATTTCAGATCATTAGTCGACAATATATCAGGCTCAGCACATGGTACTCTACTCCATCTGACCAAATTTCAGGAGTGCTCATGCTTCATTCGTACTCGAAAAGAAAACGACACGGATCTTTAAACCGCTATTTACGGTCTCTGATGGCACGGTGTTAGTGACTCACCTCCTTACTTCGAGGTCATCATGTAGTTTTTGCTCGCGTAGAAAAGCAAACGGCGGCAAGCATTAAAATTAGTGCCATCTTTATGTTTAGTCGCTGCTAAACTTTGTGAGCCCACATCGTGATCATTGTAGCCAAAGCAGGCACAGAGGAAATAAAGAAGTGAATGGCACCTGCTGGGGAAAATCTGAACAAGTACTACTATCCTTTTTTCATGTCATGCAAAGGTAACCATAGCTGATTTGGTTTGTACTACATGTTTGAGGTGGCTGATTTTAGTCCTCAGATGTATCATTGCCTGCACATGGTTATGCAAAGCCCATGAAACAAAACAGTTGAGGTACCATATATATCTCAAATGGGCAGCCTTTACAAATCTGTAGGAGCTATCAATCTAGCATAGGCAATCAAAGAAAAGACGGGGAAAAAGATGCCAAAAAAACGAGAGAAAAAGAAAGAAATGAGAAGGAGAGGGAGGAAAGAAGATAGTGGTAGCAGCATAAATTCAAATGACAATTTGACATTATCGTGGCACAGATTCACCAGCATGGACAAAACAAAACTTGTGACATGTTAGTAAAGATACATAACTAGTAGCACCGGCCTTACGAATAAATTATTGTTAGGTACCTAAAGACATGGAGCAAGACCAGGATTGTAATGGTCGATTGCTCTCTCAGTTTCTCTAATTTTAATTACCTTGCAGCTACAACATGTCTCACTTCCATCAGTAGTAGTGTCACAGCTGGTGCAGTAATTCCATTTGATCTGCATGTTAGCAGCTTGCTTTCTGCTGCAAATAAGGCGCTGGGTCCGACACTTGTGCTGCAAGTAGCCAAAGTTTTGGGCTTTATGTTAATGTGACATCACTGCCCAAAGGCAGATCTTGTTCCAAGATCTCTCTATTTCTCAACTGATTCTCAATAGTAGTATGCTTTCTAGCTGGAGATCAACCCCGTGAGAAGCTATGTATACTAATATGAGTAATTATTTTCATTGGGAGATATTAGGTACTGCATTTTGATTCCAGGTCTAGAACATATAGTGATCTTGTTGGGTTTTCTTATGGAGATATAGTTATCACATAAAATAAACGAATAGCTGAACAAGGAAAAATAAAGGAAATGTGGCAGTTAGGTGGAGATAGCATACAACAAAGTAGATTTGTTAGACGATGCAGTTTCTAAAAAAACTAAAAATGAAATGAATAAATAATATAAAAGGGAGAAGATTTGATCAGGGCATATGTACTAATATATTATATTATTTTTTTCAGAGAACTCAATTTGGGTCAGAGCGCACCCAACAGCCGGGTATCACAATCACCTTCATTCGAGTTCATATATATTCACATATCTTTAGTTTCTTTCATTGTCCAGCTTCTAGAGGCTTGTTTGTAATTTACACTAATTTCAAAAAAATTATAGGAGATTAAACAGTTCAGAGTTCCGAATATACTCAGGTCTCCTAAATGGGCTATGTCCCTTCACTTCATACAATATGTTCCTTGCAATTTCCTTAGGAGACCCTTATTATCTTTTTCAACTATTCATATGCGTACTAAAGCTCCAACCTTATTGATCTTAAGATCTTGTTTGTAAGTTTACCACCTCAAGAAAAGAAGAAACAATATTAGCCTGACTTTTGAGAGATTCAAATCAATGTATGCTTGCTTAGAACTTTTTTGTTTCTTGCCAAGAGTCATTAAATAAGAGATGACTAGTGCACAAAGTAGATAGTAACTAAATAGATAAAATGTAAATATATCTAGTGCATCGTAGTTTCCATATAAGAAGATTAGACTTAGCTTGGAGGTAATGTGGCGTGCTTGAGGTGGCAACCAATAAAATTGGTATTTCTACCTATGATAGACCATACCTATGTAATACGTATACAAGAGGTTTACCTTTCACCGTCGTGTATATATCTACGAATTAATTCATAAAATGCACATTTATCGAGTATATGAAGGTAGTCGGCATAGGTAGATGCAAAGCATTTGGAGAAATTGACTAGAAGTGATGTATGCCAAAGGAAACAGAGAGTTGGAAACACCACCTAGCTAGAAACTAGGAGCACTCAGTCCTAACATTTTGAAAGCGAGGGTTGAGATCTCCTTATGTCAGCCACCACAATCATCCCACTAATTTTCACTCAATAATAGGTCACAACGTAACGCCGCAAAGGCTAACGCACGCCAACAATTGATGTTTCATCCTCATTTTGCCAAAAAGGGTTAATCTGTCATGCTACACGACAAGTGGACCACTTATGTTGTCTAGATTGCAGGTGAAATCGATGCAGCCTTCCCTCCATGGCTGTTACCTCTCCCACTGTTCATTTTTTACAAGGTGGGCACACATGTCAACGTTTTGTTTTTGTTTTTTTACTAAGACAATTATGGTGTATTTGGAAAATGATGGGAAGGGGAAGGGGAGGGGGAAGGGTGTTGGAGGTGGGAATTGCACTTTTAATGTCAGTCCCTTTATTTTCTTTTTCCATGGTATAGTTGAGAGAGTGAGTTCAATATAGAGAATTCTATCCTACAGCTTTGTTTCGTGACAAATTGTTCAAGATGACATATAATCTAATACTTGTGACGAAGAGTCTTGGTCATAGAAGGCTAAGTTTCTTGTAGTGACAGGTTTGCGAATTTGGACATAAGTTATAATAAACCGTCTGGATGCACTATTGTTTTACTAATCATCCAACTCTCACCTAGATACAACCCTTCCCTAGGCAATAGCTCAGAGGGAGTTTACAAACTCCCATTTTTTCATCTCACCTAAACTCCTTTTCCCACAAAACAAACAAGAGATTATTAAGCTTGCTTGTATTTCTAAATGGCAAGTCACTCTAACCGAATACCAACCCCAACCCCCAAAAGCAAAACACACAGTTAATCGAACAAAGTAGACATACACGGTTATATTGGTAAAAGTTTGTTCTCATATTTCTGAATGCCCACAAATTACCTCAAACCAAACACATCATTATTTTAACATGTTAAACTTATTGACACAAATCTACATTAAGTTTATTCTCAAAAGTACTTTCGTAAAAATGTCATGATTTTGCTGCCGGAATCACATGTAATCAAAATAATTAGTAGTCAAAATTTAAATTCAAACACGGTCCAAATCAAAACATGAGTAGCAAAAATGAACAAAGGCAGTGTTCTCCCCTTTTACAAATATTTAATCCCTGGACAGTGCTATGATATCCAAAATGTTTTATCAACTCCAGTAAGGTTACGACTTACGACAATATGAAAATGTATTTCAAGAAAAAGCCACATCTATAACTTCTGTTTATATTTTGGAAGGCAACGGCAAATCAACTTGATAAACGCAGGATATATATAGAAAAAGACTGGCACAATGAATACTGCACCAATATTAACTCCAGTAACAACCAAACTGTCCAATTCAATCAACATGCATAAGCACCACCATAACCGCGCGCTGTTAATTTTCCTTTTTTATCAGAGCGGGAAAAAAAAGAAAAGGATAACTTATCTACTGAATATCCACCCACTCAGCAGAAACGAAACCTACAAAACAACTACCATGTGTGTAAGTGTGTAAGCCCCTCTTTCCCAATAACTACCACCTGTGATCGATGGATGTTACTTTCAGCACCACACAATTACGTTGTTAATTGCAAATTGGTGCTGCTCACTGACAAGTACCAGTACTAACACAAAGTTAATTAGCTGCTAGGCCGGGGTGCCATATATCCTGGCCAATAAAAAAAGTGACAGCAACAAGTGTTGCTCCCCTGCCCCACCTGGTAGGTCCTCCCCTCTCATTCCCTCCGCCCGGCCTTCTCCACCAATAAATACCGTGCCATGAGAACCAGTCACCGCACAAGTACACTTGCAACCACAACCAAGCGCAGCTGATCGATCGTCCAAGTACCAAAACCAAAGCCTTCACTACTTCTCTCTACTTGCTTGCTTGCTCCATCTCCTCATCTTCATCATACTAAAGCCCCTACTGCTGCACAACACTTACACCAGGTGAACAAGTAAGAGATCGACAGAAATAATCAGATACATCGATCGATCGCCATGCCGCCGCCTCATCAGCTGGAGCATGATGAGCAGCAGACAACAGGAGGTGGTGGTACTCCATCTTCTACTTCTGCTACTATGACCACCACTTCCACCACCACCAATCCCTCCGGCGCCGTCGTCCATCCCACAACCTCGAGCCCGCCGTCTGCGGCGGATGCGGTCCGCCTCCGCCCCGCCGCGGCCAACTCCTTCCCTCTTGTTCTAAAGGTAATAATTCTGTTTTTTTTTATACATGTGTATAAGGCATACGCGGGCGTGTGCGTGCGCACAAGTTGAAGTTGGTATGTATGCACGTGCGTGCATGTACATTTGTGGGTATGTTCATGTTCTGATGAGACGCGTGCATGCATGTGTGTGAATTCGTCTGGACTGGCCGGTTTCAGTTCGAGGAAGTGGTGTACAAGGTCAAGCTCGGGCCGCCGGCCGCCGGATGGTGCGACAAGCTATCCTCGGCGGCGAGCATGGCGATTCGAGGCCGGGTCGGCGGGAGCAAGAGCAAGAAGACGCCTTCCGCGGCGGCGGGTTCGCCGTCGTCGCCGTCGGCGCGGGAGAAGACGATCATCAGCGGGATGTCCGGCGTGGTTCGCCCGGGCGAGATGCTGGCGATGCTGGGCCCATCTGGCAGCGGGAAGACCACGCTTCTGACGGCGCTGGGCGGTCGCCACGGCGGCCGGAACTCCGTGCTCTCCGGCAAGATCACCTACAACGGCCACCCCTTCTCCGGCGCCGTGAAGCGGCGCACGGGCTTCGTGACGCAGCACGACGTGCTGTACCCGCACCTGACGGTCGCCGAGACGCTCTGGTACACGGCGCTGCTCCGGCTGCCCCGCGCGCTGTCCGCCGGCGAGAAGCGGGCGCAGGCGGAGGGCGTGGCGCGGGAGCTCGGGCTCGCCAAGGTGGCCCACACCGCCGTCGGCGGCGTGCGCGGCGTCCGGGGCCTCTCCGGAGGCGAGCGGAAGCGGGGCA
>LAPY01000414.1:194865-205188 GCA_000970635.1 Eragrostis tef | reverse complement strand
CCGCGATTCGTAGCGAAGCCGCGGAACGGCGCTACCGCACGTAGGGCCCGCCACTGCCCCAACTGCTTCGCGCTTAGTCTCGCTCCCTCCTGCTCTGTACAACCGAAGCACCATCGCCATGGTAGCCGGAGCTTAAGCTCGAGCTTGCCGCCGCCATAGCCACTCTTCGGCCGAGTCCCCAACACCAAAAAAGTCCGGAAGGAACCTCTCTAACTCCCCCCCTAGCACGAAACTCAGTTTCCCTTTTCCTACCGCGAGATCGACAGAAGATTTCATCCATGGTCGCCGGTTGAGCGAGCTCGACCTCGTCGTCGATTTCTCCCTCCACGGTGAGGTTCCGTTCGATTACTCGCACTTGAAGCTTAATCATATCCCTAAGAATCTATTTGAGTCATAGTTTGTGCGAATCCATCACCCATATCGACGGATTTTGAAGTTTTCTGGCCGCCGGTTTTAGTCCTCTGTTTTTTTACTGTTCACCATTCAACTCAGAAAAATGTCTGAAATGGACCAAATTTGTAAATTCGATAGAAATTAAAATGTAACTCATAAAAATGTGAAACAAATTTTTTTAGTTTCCCTGTCACTAGACCTATCCAGTGGGACAACATAAACACTTTTAATCACAATGAATATTTGTACAAAATTCAGAGAATGAAACCATAAATAAATTCATATATCTATTTATGTTCATCCAAAAATGCTGATTTTTGGTATTCTTGCATAAAATGACATTCCAAGACTTTTCATCAAGTTACATATTTGATTGATGCATATTTTAGCAGTAATTTCATTTCCAAGCCTTTCCTTGTTGCATTTTTAGTATTTTATTCTTACATGTTCTTAATTTAAATTTTGGATAGGTTACTGTACAGGGTACTGGTGTTCTAATGAAAATTCTAAATAAAATTTTTGTATTCCATACCATGTTAATAAATTTCGACATTTAAAATCTTGTCAATTGACCATTTAAACACTATATGAATTAAGTAAATAATGGATTACTATTTATTTAGGATTTCAGAATTCATGAAGCATTATTTTAAATGATTGTTTTATGAAGAAATGTTTTTGTTAAAATGAGATGGTAGTTGGAGATGGTTGAATAAAATATGTGGTAGTTGGGATAGAGAAAGAATATAGAGGAATGATGGGTGCAGGAGAAATTGGTTTAGAGGAAAGAACCTTGATGACCAGGACAGAATATTTCTTTTAGAGAAAGCAGATAGAGGAATACCAGTGCGGAGAGCCTCAGACGAAGGGCCGGAGGGGGGAGATGGAGCAGGGCAATCAATACTCCTGGAGGGATGGATGGATATTCGCTGCCCTCGGGGGGAGGGGCCTAGGGTAGGCCTGCCAAATGGCCGCGGCTCACGGCTCTTTAATGAAAATTCTGAATAAATTTTTTTTTATTCCAGACCATGTTAATAAATTTCGACATTTAAAATCTTGTCAATTGACCACTTAAACACTATATGAATTAAGTAAATAATGGATTACTATTTATTTAGGATTTCAGAATTCATGAAGCATTATTTTAAATGATTGTTTTATGAAGAAATGTTTTTGTTAAAATGAGATGGTAGTTGGAGATGGTTGAATAAAATATGTGGTAGTTGGGATAGAGAAAGAATATAGAGGAATGATGGGTGCAGGAGAAATTGGTTTAGAGGAAAGAACCTTGATGACCAGGACAGAATATTTCTTTTAGAGAAAGCAGATAGAGGAATACCAGTGCGGAGAGCCTCAGACGAAGGGCCGGAGGGGGGAGATGGAGCAGGGCAATCAATACTCCTGGAGGGATGGATGGATATTCGCTGCCCTCGGGGGGAGGGGCCTAGGGTAGGCCTGCCAAATGGCCGCGGCTCACGGCTCTTTTGCAGTACAAACTAACGTTTATGATGCTCAAAAAATACCTGGCGTTTATTCTTTTTAGCTCACAACAATATGTAAAGGAACGGAATAACACATAAAGTTCGTCACTTTTAAAAATACCATAAAAAATTCCTAACTACGAAAATTACCAGCGAAACGTTCACTAGGCCGACAAAATGACAGGTGTAAGGCTGTTTTTCGTATAAGTTTGTTCGTTTTTTAAGTATATAAAGGCTGCTTTTCATCTCAGAAATAGACAAAACGACAGGTGTAACCTGAAGACAGAACAAAACAGTCAAAAATCGACAGACTTCCTCCGCTGTACCTGCCGCCTCAGCCATGTAGTCCCGCTTGACGCTGCCGTACATACAAATTGTTGTAGCGGGATCTATTTTTTTACACTCATTAAAACGTAGCAGGAGGCCGAGCATCGGATTACATGATCCAACACAGCGGAGAAAACCAGTTTACATGAGGAAGGAGAGACACCAGGCATCCCTAACCGGATGCATCGCTCCCACCGGATCAGACAAAAAAACAGCACAAATAATGTATCGGGACAACAATGTCCCGTGGAGAAAGAACGCATTTCAATATGCATATGTACTTTAGTGTAAAAGACTCTTCCTGCAAACTCTTTTGACAACTATGACCATGTATCTTCAAAACTACATGACACTTTGGTCAGATCATCCACCCACTTGCCTAAATCTACAAAATTGTATGAAATTTCGGTCCACATTTGCAGTATTCCTGTGCTAAGCAACCTCAACTCTATCCGGTGACATGGTTTCTAATCTCCAGGATTGGAGAAATGGAAAAAACAATTTATCGACAATCTTGTCAGCAGAATCAAAGTCTCTCAAAAGTCAATCTGCAGCTAACTTTTGAAGTTCGCAAGGGTCTGGTCTCCAACACAAGCCTGCACTATATCAATAAGAAGAAAGCATTAAATATCAGATAAAGGATAAATAAACAGCAAACAACATCAATACTGCATAGTTTCGTGAAAGCAAGCAGATAAGTAATACTGATGTTTTTGTTCAGAGAAGAATATTATTTTGAGGAGAACAATTTCTGGAAACTGACTATGAGTGGATCGTGAAAGATGGCATCAGGATTTTAAAAAGCAGTCCTGAATCCCTTATGTATTAGAAGAAAATAAAAAAAAGAAGGTAAAAAAGTAGGCCAATCGCATTCTACCAGAAAATTGCAAAGATTCTATGTTATTGCTACTGACTACAACTCACAAGCCTTTGGAATGTCCTAACAAAAATCGGCTCAAATGGTGGCACACAAATTGCTGAAACCAGAGGACATTCTGCTAATGCAGCTAAATACAGAAAACATAGATGGAGTGGAATTTGAGTGAAATACCGTGTAATACCTAAGCAAAGGGTACTACTACTTCGATTTGAAATGGCGACCACGTTCAGCCCAAGCTTTTTTTCTTATGTATCCGTGCCTCTTTGATTAAGAGAGCTGTTTCTTCCACACCGATGATCCTACTATCTGGTATGCTTGACACGACCTGCCAAAAATCAAAATCACTGGCTACAATACAGATACAAGCAATGCATAAAATACATCAGTGGTGGTTGCTATCATACCTCATCATTGTACGGCCAACTGCAAATGAAATCTTCGCTGAGAACATGAGGTTCTCCCCCAGCTCCTCCACCGTATGGCTCTTCATCACCATAGAACTGTATTCTAGGATCTCCAACTCCGGGGTCAATTGGGCTCCAACCCCAGACTCTAACATTAGTGTATGGTAGAGGTCGTTCTAGTGCATTGAATTGGACTATGTTAACTTCATTCGGTCCACATTTGCAGTATTCCTGTGCTAAGCAACCTCAACTCTATCCGGTGACATGGTTTCTAATCTCCAGGATTGGAGAAATGGAAAAAACAATTTATCGACAATCTTGTCAGCAGAATCAAAGTCTCTCAAAAGTCAATCTGCAGCTAACTTTTGAAGTTCGCAAGGGTCTGGTCTCCAACACAAGCCTGCACTATATCAATAAGAAGAAAGCATTAAATATCAGATAAAGGATAAATAAACAGCAAACAACATCAATACTGCATAGTTTCGTGAAAGCAAGCAGATAAGTAATACTGATGTTTTTGTTCAGAGAAGAATATTATTTTGAGGAGAACAATTTCTGGAAACTGACTATGAGTGGATCGTGAAAGATGGCATCAGGATTTTAAAAAGCAGTCCTGAATCCCTTATGTATTAGAAGAAAATAAAAAAAAGAAGGTAAAAAAGTAGGCCAATCGCATTCTACCAGAAAATTGCAAAGATTCTATGTTATTGCTACTGACTACAACTCACAAGCCTTTGGAATGTCCTAACAAAAATCGGCTCAAATGGTGGCACACAAATTGCTGAAACCAGAGGACATTCTGCTAATGCAGCTAAATACAGAAAACATAGATGGAGTGGAATTTGAGTGAAATACCGTGTAATACCTAAGCAAAGGGTACTACTACTTCGATTTGAAATGGCGACCACGTTCAGCCCAAGCTTTTTTTCTTATGTATCCGTGCCTCTTTGATTAAGAGAGCTGTTTCTTCCACACCGATGATCCTACTATCTGGTATGCTTGACACGACCTGCCAAAAATCAAAATCACTGGCTACAATACAGATACAAGCAATGCATAAAATACATCAGTGGTGGTTGCTATCATACCTCATCATTGTACGGCCAACTGCAAATGAAATCTTCGCTGAGAACATGAGGTTCTCCCCCAGCTCCTCCACCGTATGGCTCTTCATCACCATAGAACTGTATTCTAGGATCTCCAACTCCGGGGTCAATTGGGCTCCAACCCCAGACTCTAACATTAGTGTATGGTAGAGGTCGTTCTAGTGCATTGAATTGGACTATGTTAACTTCATCTAAACCATCTTCCATGGTAGTGATGTTCAGAAGATTGTTGGGAAGGTAAACTCTGTTTTCTTCGTTAGGATACACCAACTTTAAAATAGCAGCTTCGACAGAACCCTTGCTAAGCCTACTCCACTTCCTTATCTTTCGTGGTAGATAAGGGCAGCATTCACCGAGAGTCTTCAAACTGCTGTTCACAATAGATTTGCAATTCCACTCGAATGCAGTGTTCAGCTTGGTTCCTTCACATGCATAATGAACTAGAACCCCCAATGCTATTTGCAGCTTTTCATCTGATACCGGCTCCCCTCTCCCATACGCAGCAACAATCCGTATTGCCCATCTAATGATATCGAGGCCCAAAGGCAGGTTTTCATGGCCTGATGGGGCAATCCCTGAGTAATCACCAGTGAATGGAAGTCTCTTAAGCTTAGGATGCTGGACATATGGATGATAATCGTGCTTGAATTCAAAAATCCCAAGCTCCCCCTTGAACGCATAGAACCATCCCTCGCGTCCGTCAATAATGAGGGGAACCGAGTCATCCTCGTACTCATAACAGAAATAAAATGTGCCAAGTGTTGCTGTCGTATGTCTAACTTTGATGTGGCCAAACAATCTGCTTAGGTTCAAGAGCATTCCATGGACAGCATTCCAAAGCCGGTAGTGGGCCACAGATAACATGTATTTTCGTTGAGCTTGTGCTGGAGTTCCTCTAGCTGAGAAGGTTACAGTATTCTGGATGTAAAAAGAATATAGGTGTCAGACTTAACAAAATAGAAGCACAGATGACTACTTTGCAAAATAGAAGCACAAATATTTCCTTACCCGTACAGGCATCCCACATAGAATAGGTAACTCATTTGCAAGATGATTCATGAAATATAGCTCTGATGGTTCAACATCACAGTAGGTTCTTCTTGATAAGTAGAAGACAATTGGATTCTTCAAATAATTCCTCGGCCGCCTGCAAAAGCATAAAGATGTTATCCTACCAGCTGTGGCACATATAACCAGCAAAACCAATGATAAACCAACAAAGTAATCATTATAGTCCAAGAAAACTAAAGTGCAGCATTAGTTCTATGCAACTTGCATTAAATATCTGGAGAAAATTGAGTTATAACAGAAATATATGCAAATCAATACACATGGTAAAATGATTTTCTATGAAGGCTTTGTTTATTAACTACTTAGGTAGAAGTCTGGGCTTAAACATTCTGACACAACTATGATTTGCAGATCAACATATTTTCTTCATTTTTTGTGAAATAAATACTTCGGCTCTCTATGGGGAAGCCACGTGCACATTTACCTCCTATGTTTATGCTGTCATCTAAATTGCAGATGACAAAAACATAGTCTAAATGAAAAAAAAGGTTTCCCAGTTATTGCGCAAACAGAAGGAAAGTATGGTTCAAACTGATTATTAGGGCTCTACAGTTATTTTTTTCATAGCGACTCTCGATCAAAACGTTAGGTCAAACTTCAGACTACACTTTACATGAAAACAATAAGCAGATAAATTTTTAAATACCGAAAGTTGCAAACACATATATGAAATGGCCATGCTCAAATTATCAACTATATAAAATAATGGAACAAAACTCATATGTTCCATAAGAGAATACAGCTATATGTACTCTATGTACCTGGTAGAAGATTTTCTCCAATAAAACATTGTGGCCCCATGAACACAAACACCCTCAGAGGAAAAAACATCTCTAGTAAGCTTAGCATGGCGAATCCTCATGCCATCAACAGCCTTACCATTCTCTGACTGGACGGAGACCTACAATCCATTAAAAGTAATTTCAGAACAGAAACCAAGGAATAAATGTGCAGATGTTCAGAATAGTTCATGGTACTAGGGTAGAAACAAAATCAACTCGTTTAAGTTTCATAATATGATGGCCTTCTTACACAGGCAAATGAATAAGGACATGTAAACAAAAATGTCAGACTGAAAAAAGAAGAGAAAAAAAAAATAGGCTAACCACTGGTGTGAATACATGACGACCACGAAAAAGAGATGGTAATATTATATCATCCTCATTCCTCATATATTTTACTCCTTACAACCTTCCGTAAATCCAAGGTTAAAATGAGCAAAAATAGCAGTAAGATAAGATTCGGTTTTTCACATATAAAAATCACGGGTAACGCATAGTGAAGTTAACCTTCTTTGATCTGATGTAATCTGAAGCCTGATCTTCTGAGATTTTAACCCGAACTTTGGCCGAACATCTGTCATTTTGTTGTTAGAGGAAACATCAGCAAATTTGGAATACCAAACCTTTTAAACACATATTTGACATGGACGGGTTACAATTACTAAACTGTAGAGAATGGTCGTACAAAGCCCCTGTATTCTATTAGAGAATGCATTAGTTGACAATCATAATAGTATTACAGCAAAAAAATTGTACCTGCTTGACGAGAATCTCCAGTCAATCGTCGAGGCACCATGGAAACGAAGGCCCTCAGAGAAAAAAACATCCCTAGTCAACTTGGGATGGTGAATCCTCATGCCAGCAACAACCTTATCATTCTCTTAGTGGATGGAGACCTACAATGCATTGAAACGTAATTTCAAAACCGAATACACTTCCAAGAAACAGATACGCAGATGTTCACATGGTACTAGGGTAGAAACAAAATCAAGTCGTTTAATTTTCATAATATGATGGTATTCTTACACAGGCAAATGAATAAGGACATGTAAACAAAAATGTCAGACTGAAAAAGTAGAGAAAAATAGGCTAACCACTGGTGTGAATACATGGCAACCATGAAAAAGAGATGGTAATATTATATCATCCGTAAATCCAAGGTTAAAATGAGCAAAAATAACATTAAGATAAGATTCGGTTTTTCACATATAAAAATCACGGGTAACGCATAGCGAAGTTAACCTTCTTTGATCTGATGTAGTCTGAAGCCTTATCTTCTGAGATTTTAACCCGAACTTTGGCCGAACATCTGTCATTTTGTTGTTAGAGGAAACATCAGCAAACGACATAAATATTATGGAGAGCAGACAATGGATAAATAGCCAGCATAGTTTTGAGACATGTCAGACGGTAATAATCATATAGGCTGAATTTTTTTTCAGCTGAAAGTAAACCACTTGTGTTTGAAACGTCTATTATTTGCAGATAAACAGATTTCTTCTCTTTTGTACAATAATTGCAGAAGACAGAAAGTCCTATTCCATCAGAGAATGCATTAATTTGACATCATAATAGGATTACAGCAAAAATTGTACCTGGATGAAGTGTATCTCCAGTCAAGCCTTGAGGCACCATGCACCCGACCCTCAGAGGTAAAAACATCTCTAGTCTGACTGGGATAGCAAATCCTTATGCCAGCAACAACTTTAACACTCTGATCCGATGCAGATCTACAATGCGTTGACAAGTAATTTCAGAACAAAATACACTTCCAAGCAATAAATATGGAAATGTTCAGAACTATTCATGGTACTGGGGTAGAAAACAAAATTAACCTTTCTATTAAGTTTGACATAATTGTCTGCTGATGTACACCCAAGTGACTTTCCTTGGCCAACTCTAGGCCATGCCTTGAACATTTCTTTCACATGCCCAGCGTGCTTTTCTGTAGCCATCCTATCAGCCATTGAAATCATCAGTTTCTCAGTGTAATTTATAAAGGAAATGTGAAAAAGAAACAGCGTGGATGCATAGTCCAAGACCATGAGAAAAAGGGACAGCGTGGATGCATAGATAGAATGTACGTGTCCATCAACAGTAGATAAAATAGTAGATGAATCTACGTGCATCAAAGCTTCTGTTTACAGAATTTTTTGTAGCTCTTTTATCAATACAATTTGCAAGTCAACATATCCTACGAAACAAAATATTTTTAGAAAGCCTTACCATGACCAACAGACAATCAACTAATTCCACCCAAACAATTTCTTAAACTAACTTTACAGGAACATATTCATCTTTCAAAAGGAAACAAGTACCTGACTTTAGAGACACCTGTGCGCATGGCATTGTAGGAAGTTCCACCGGTTCTCATGACCGAAATCTACAGGAATATTAAGTCAGTAACAAGCTTCAAACACTCAACTCTCTATTACCGTACCAATTCAATGAACAAGAACATGCGAACGACAACCAAACAAATCAAACCCCAAACATCCATCTCCAACCTCCAACCCCGGACCAACCAGCGCCCGCCTTTGAGATCGCAAACTAATTTAACTTCCAAAACCCTGAGAATCCACAACAATCTGAATCCCTCACACATTGAAAGGAACCAAAAACGCCAAACCCCATACGCCGCAAGACCCCATACCAGCAGAACTGTGCATGCTCCATGATTTTTTTTCAAACAGGATTGATCGACAAAGACCAATCAACCACTTGATCCTTGAAAAACCCGAAGCCTAATTAATTAGTATCTCCAATCAGTCCTTCAGAAACGAAAAAAATGCATAGAGACTAATATCATTTCAGCAGCAATGACAGGCACAAAACCAAACCACCCAAAGTAATAAACAAATAGTCACCACGAACTAAAATAATTCCTTTTCTCAGTGCATAACACTACTTCTATGAGCACGTACCTTCTGAAACCAACCAATAATTCCTCTCCGAGCCTAAATTTCTTCTAACCGGCCATAACACGCAAACATCATGGGGCAAACACAGGTATGGATAGGACCAAGATCCTGCCCAAGACAAATCAACTGGAAAGTCCTTTCACAAATCCGCAGCCACTAACTTCCCCATCACCAATCAAACTACTAGAAACGGGAAAAAAAAGGAGCCAACAATCTGATCACCTGAAATGCACCCTCTGTTTCCAGCACCGACAACCAAATCCATACCAAAACACCATACCGAATTAAGGAACCCTAAGACTCGGCATCAAGCGATAGTGCATTGGGGAAATACTATACCCCACGATGAACCACAGGAGCGCGCTGCCGCGGAAACAAGAGCTTGACAAAACCCCATGCCCAGCCCCGCGCTCGAGCAGCGCGCCGCGGACAGGAACGCAAGGAGGTCATCAACTAATCGGGTTGCGCGCGGCGAGATAGAGCTCTCACCAGAAGGTGGCGGCGAAGCCGCCGATCCTCCGTAGGTCGTCGCCGGCGGCGGAAACCCTACCCGAGCCCGCGGCGTCGGAGCCGAGAAGAAGCAAAGACCGGGAAAAGCAGAGGGGAAGAGGGGATAGAAGGGGTTCTAGAAGCGGCCGATCGAGAGGAACTGTACGGTAATGTGGCCGCTGGTGGGCGTGGACCGTGGAATCCTATTCTTTTGTCACTGACTTGTGGGGTCTAGTCGGTGGGACTAGCTGGTAAGGCACTGTAAGATGTATACTCCCTCCGTCCCAAAATAGTTGTCACTGGACATCATGTTTGACCCTTCGTCTTATTCAAAAAAAATATTTAAATATAAAAACAAATATGTCATGATTAAAAGATATTCAATGATAAATCAAATTGTAAAAAGATAAATAAGATTTGCGTAAAAATTTTGAATAAGACGAGCGGTCAAAAAAGTCAACAGCGACAT
>LAPY01000414.1:93088-104079 GCA_000970635.1 Eragrostis tef | reverse complement strand
GGTGGAGGTTCAGGTCCGGTCGCGATGGCAACGCGAGTCTATTTGTACAGCGCACGGTGTCCCCTGGACCGGGCATCCGACGGCTGAGGTTGGTACGGCACATGTCTGACGAGGGCTTGGACGGGCTGGATTCAACTGACGTGACCCGTCGGCACGCGCTCGGCTCGTTGACAGCTCGGGCCAAGGTGTCGGATGCGGGGAACGGCGACCGGCGACGGAGACGGAGACGGCGACGGCGCTGCGCCTGAGTCGCTGCCGTGTCAAATTCGTGATGTGATGAACGGGAGTGTGCGCTTCCGGGAAGTCCCGATCAGGTGACCCCAGCTGTTTGTACACTGTCGGCCGGCCAGAGTATCTATCACAGGGCAATCTTTCAGTCAGTTCGAACATATGGAATTTACGACGAAATTCATGAAATTTTGTGTGCTGCAAACAAGACCCCAATGTAGTCCACTCTAGTAACTGATTCAGATGTTAATCTAACCGGTGCCCATCCCCAATTTCCCGACTACGATAGTTAGTGATGATTTAAATCCTCGGTACTTGAAATGTGTCACATTTCGTGCTAGTACTAGCTAGGAAGCTACTCTCACAATTGCAGAGCTCAATGCGTTTAGGTCAACGGCTATGCGTTCGATCAGCCATGAAACAACCACTCAGTAGTCAGTTGTACTACTGTGACATGGTTTGTCAGTAAGTAAGCTCGGTGGTGACTGGCGATGAGGTAGTAGTACAAAACTAAAAAAAAAAAAGGTAACGCCACACCGAAATGTTCAGAAAAGCTGCTGATTGTTGGGGAATAAAATCTAGCTAAGCGACAGTGCCCAAACTGGCGGAGGTTAACGACATATACTTCCTCACAGAAACAACAACTTTTAGGACAAACACTTTGTGTTTACGACAGACGTAAGAAAGACAAGATTCTAGCATGATGTGTAGATCGTCCTACAAAAATTAGAATTCTGAAGCCAGACGAAAACAAGCACTAGGACAATGTTCAGCTGTTCCGTGACAACCGGAACGAACGCCACCAATACCGCAGAACATGCATGCATGCCTAAAGAAACCTTATTTTGATCCAATCCAACACGTTCATCCAAGTAGGGCGATCGAAAACGTTATCATCCAACATGTAATGGACAGAAAAAGGTAAGGGCGGGGACAAATCTCAGCTAAAATATGTTGTGGTGGTAGTGAATATGAATATGATGGAGCTATAAAGCTCTCGATTGATCCCCACATCGCGAAAAAGGCAGATGAGGATCATGTCCCAATCTCTGCTCCCCAACTGCTATACTATGAGCAGAGTGCTTCACACTTTACACTAAGAAATTAAAATTAGCAGGTTTTGAGCCGCCTTCTGGTCCCTTGCCAGCTTAGCGGCCGCCCTAGAATACGATCCTGTGCCGGAAGTGGTATTAGCTTATTCAGGCTGCTCGGATCTCAAAATGTTCGGTGCTCGCAGCGGGGAAACTTGTCAAACAAGGCCTCGAATTATGCAGAGCAGGGGCCAGGGGGGAAGCCATGGTTGAGTGGAGAATCAGCAAAGAATATATGTTCTCGCAGGCGTTTCATCTGTCATTTTCTCATTTGTCACTCACCGAAGATTTCACTTTTTCTCCTACATATCAGTGACGGGCACAGAATTTACAGATTGAATGTGTACAGAAAAGAGAAACCAAACAATTGCCACTTGTCAAAAATTAAAGGGCTGTAAAAACAATTACTCCGAGTCAATTTGGTTGGACGATAGACACATGAATGCATGTTTGTAACGTCTTTGAATGAACTTTAACTGGTTTTACGCTCAAATTGCATCTAGTAACAACAATTTATGTTGTGCATTTACCTTGACCCATGCTAGGGCTGCCACTGATAGTATTTGCAAAAAAACTCCTTAATCATTTTGGATTGATGCTTCCGGTAAACTGGCGAAAAACATAACTGTAGTGGTCGTTCTGCGTTACGCAGTGTTTGACTAGCCTCGTGGCATGCAATTCCACGACGTAGATCGTCACCTGAATGGCAACGACGGCGACCGCGAATATATATAGAACGGCCGATGATTGAACGAGAGTACGTAGTCTTCCTGAAAGAGATACGAATATTAAGGTCAGCTCTTGCGTGAGCGTGACATGTCGCCCGGTGAAAGGTTCTCCACAGTTTCGATCTTGGCGGTTGCTTGGACCCAGCCAGGGAAGCAGCAGAACTGCGGGGGAGCCGGGATGCTTCATTTCCAAGCGTTATTGCTTGCACCCCTGGGTAATCAGAATACAAGTGCAAAAGCAGTAAAAAGCGAGCAGGGGAGCATGCAAAGGCGACATTCATTGAGTGTTCGAGCAAGGAAAGGACTTTGTACCAAGATCACTTATTAAAAGCGATTTGGATGCATAAAAAAACTGCCAAAGAAGCAAGATAATCACGGCAGCTGGTCATCATGCAAATCGCCAAAAGGAAGGCCCAAAATCCTGGTTTATCGTACGGTGAAATGGCTGTCGACATCATTGAGTTCGGTGTGATTTTGCCTCGCCGGTGGCATCCATTCTTGGCACCTTCCAGGTGGCAAACTTTCAGTAGGTCAGAAACTTCATCGAGTAGAGAACGGACCTGAGTACCTGAGTCTCTGAAAGTCAGAAACTTGTGCGATCGGCCAGCGTAAAGAAAGGGAATACACATTGGTGGTGGCCGGTGGGGCTAGCTCATGGAAGACCATGCATGGGTTCTTACCAGCACGCCAGGACATGCTCACTGGGGCTCAGGTAGGCCATGGCAAAAAAACACCTGCGTGCTCTGCTCTCGTTGGATCGGAGGACACTCTGAATTGTCCGAGACAGTGCGTTGCTTTCTCTCATAGTATGATGGTACCGGATGATGGTGATCGCTGATCAAACGAGTGCTTGGATCAAGCGAATCGGCCCATACTGCCAAAGGAGACCGCACCCCGTTCGTGGTTCACATGTTCTTTCTCCGGGCGAAACGACTTTAGCGAAGCGTGGGCGCTGTATGGATGCCGATGATGCAAACATTCGAGTGCTTTGGGAGCAGTTTTGCCCCTTCACTTTTTTCTTTTCGAATGCACACTTCAACAGTAGTACCGTGTACGAGCGCAAAGCACTGAAGCAAGCAGAGGAACATATGTTTCTCAGCTCGGTTCGAATGTAAACCAACAATTCTCAAATCATTGCAGCAGCTCATACTATGAATCTTGAATACCAAACCTCAAATTGCGGGCTTCTCGTACGGTTGTCAACATCATTGTACTGGGTGTTGTGATTTTGCCTTGGGCGATGTCCACGCTGGGCACCCTGCCTCCAAGGAAGCCCGCTTCGAACGAACACCGAGCTTCCAAGCCGTTTGGTCAGGAGCTGCATCAACTAGTAGGGGCCTGCCTGAAACCAATCAACCAGTACGAGAAAGAAACAAAGGCACCATGGCCAATGGACAATGGTGGTGTGTGGACAAGGCCGCTCATGGCACGCCACGGGTACTCGACCATCGCACATGTGCGCCGTTGGTCAGATCAGGTAGGGGCCACGGCAGAGAACACCTGCCCGGACCTCGTTGGACGACGCCCCCAAATGGTCCGAGATTACGCGTCGCTTTCGCGCATCGTACGTATGATATGATATTCCGTGTTCGTGCCTGCGATCGATCAGAGTCATGACGCGCATGAGTGTAGTGTTTGGTCTCGATCGCTGCCTGTCGCGAAAATGTCGATCCGGAAATGGGAAGGGCCGCGTTATTCTGCACTGCCTTTTCTCGTTGTGATGAGACTGCATTGTCGTCGACGTTCTTGGTCCAACAGGATTACTGGTGGTGGTTACCTATCGTGTTGCTCGGGCACGTTAGCTCCGTGGATTGGATTTGACGCCGGCGCGCGACAGAGATGAAACCGGAAACCGGTTTCCCAATGCACGCTAGCTCCGTGGGCACCGTGGCACGCCGTCGCCGCTCGCCACACGGGCTTTGGTCAGATTATCCCATCCGTTTGACACGTCCGAATGAAGGTAAAAAGTGCCGGGAGACTCTGCCGTGCGTCCGGCGCAGCGTGACGAGCGGCGATTGGCGAGATGGTCAGTCGTCTACGATAAAGGAAACGCTAGCTAGCTCCTTCAGGGTGCATGAGGTGTCGCCCGGCCGCGCTCCGGTACGTGCTCGTGTTCTTGGCTTGTTTCCCCTGCAAGTCTAGGCAGCGCTTTTCGGACCTCCGGGCTTGGTGTCCAGAAACGGGCGGGAGACGATCGACCGACCCGGCGGGACGGTGGTCGGTGCAAAGGCAAAGCGACGTGATGGGTGTGAATAATGCATGGGCCTCCACGATTCCGACGTCTGATCCGCTTACCAGGGACAGCAACCGAGCATCTCAGACTCTCAGTGATACGTTCGGCGAGTGACCGGCGTACATCCCGTCCCCGAGATGGCGTTCCGCGGCGCGGACGGAAAGGTGGCCGGGCCGGGCAGGTAAATCGGGCCATGCACCCAGCCGACACGGATGACGGGGACGAGCACTATGCGCACGAGCTTTCTGCCAATGGGCGCTGATGGGGGCAAAGGAGTTTGGCGAAGCGTGGGCATGCGGCCTGTTCGTTTCGCTTATCACCCACCAGCCAGCAGTATTTTTTTCTCATAAAAATCAGCCACGGCTTATCAGCACCAGCCAACCAGCAGTACTTTTCTCTTACAAAAATCAACCGCGGCTTATCAGCACCAGCCAACCGAACAGGCCGGTGGATCGGAGATTTACAGAGTGGAGGACCGTGACAGACACCGGGTAAACTGAGCGAGGAAAGCTAAGGGAGGCTGCGCGTTTTGTTCGGCGCGGGCAAGTGCGCGCCCACGCCGCGCGCGGACGGCCACTCGCTCGTGCATGCCCGCGCCCGTGCGGCCGTGCGCCGGCACATGTGACATGACGCTGCGTGTTACTCGCGGCCGGCAGCACTCTGCTCGCCGTAAGTATCGGCGGGAGTGGTCATGGCGGCCGCCTGAACGCGCGATGCAGCGTTGGTACGAACTCCTGCGACCTGACTTGTAACCGCTTTGGCGGCGACCTGGCTTTGCTTGCTTGAACTTGCCTTTCGGCTCGCCGCCGGTAAGAGGTTAAAGCACTAAAGCAGGGTGCTCTCTGCTCGCTCGATGCTACGAAACCACAACGATTTAGTTGGTCCAGACGCCCCGTTTGTCACTTTAGGCCCAAGTCCACTCCAGTATTGGGCTTCCCTACATTGAACAATGTCACACGGTACCAGAGAATTGGAGCCCATCTAACTATCTAGCGTTCTCCAAAAAAAATAAAAATAAAAAATCTAACTATCTATCTAGCGAAGCAAAGCAAGTGGAGAGGCCAGAGGGCGTTGCATCTTCTAGACTTGTATACAGGTTTTTGTTATACCTTAATTTTTGCATAATGGCAGACGATGACATAACTCATCTATCCAAATTGTTGTTCAAATGCTTGTCTGTTTTTAGACATTTTTTTTAATGACAACATGGTAGCATCTTAAGGGGGTGGTGACACAACTTTTACGTGGAGGTGAAGGCCCGAGAGCAACCACGTACTAGAGAGAGCTTTTCCCCCTTCGGCCAACTAAAAACAATCGAAATGGTTATTCTATCCATGGGATCGTTTGAAGGGAACAGGAGCGACGGATACGAAGGAACAACACGCCAAACATGGCCGGCAGAATACAAAAGTAGATAGACGTACCCTTCCTTGTTGTATTTGTGTCGAATATGTGTACACAAGTCGGTTGCAATTAGGACTTGAGTTGTATTAAGTGTAGGAATAGAGTTTGTGTTGGGCTTGTATTCCCGGGACCATAAATATGAGGGCAGCACTTGTGCAACCGTAACGACAACAGATGTAGTAGGCAAGGGGTAGCGGTGGCTAGGGCGGCGTGCCTTAGGGCAGCCAAGCCATGTACTCCTGGATGCTGGTATTACTACGATATTGATGGGGAGGAGCGCCCGTAGTCATGCCCCGAGGATGTAAGCACATCGCTGAACCTCGTTAAAAAATATCGTGTCTCGTGTCGTTCTCTTTTCTGTGATCTTGTGATTTGGCGTTTGAGTTCTTGGAAAATCGCTTCCGCGTATGATTATCTAACAAGTGGTATCAGAGCCATATTTACGGGAGAAGATCATGGGAGGCATGATGGAATGTTCCACATCGCGCAAAGCTTGCACGTGATGTCCGGGGAGGGACATGGCGCAAGGTGGAGCATGGCGGCGATCGACGACTCGATCGGTGGAGTTGGACACTTCGAGCATGGCGGCTCGAACCGTCCGATGAGCTGCATCAACAGGGATCCGTCCAGACGTGGAGATCGGGTTGATGGTGGCTGGAGGCTGCTGTTCGATAGGGGCGTGCATATTCGTCAAGGTGGAGTTTGTTGTATTTGTGTCGAATATGTGTACACAAGTCGGTTGCAATTAGGACTTGAGTTGTATTAGGTGTAGGAATAGAGTTTGTGTTGGGCTTGTATTCCCGGGCCCATAAATATGAGGGCAGCACTTGTGCAACCGTAACGACAACAGATGTAGTAGGCAAGGGGTAGCGGTGGCTAGGGCGGCGTGCCTTAGGGCAGCCAAGCCATGTACTCCTGGATGCTGGTATTACTACGATATTGATGGGGAGGAGCGCCCGTAGTCATGCCCCGAGGATGTAAGCACATCGCTGAACCTCGTTAAAAAATATCGTGTCTCGTGTCGTTCTCTTTTCTGTGATCTTGTGATTTGGCGTTTGAGTTCTTGGAAAATCGCTTCCGCGTATGATTATCTAACATTCCTCAATCATGCGGACACCGCGAATCACAGAGATGAGTAGTAGTATAGTACTAGCTCGCTGACCTTGTCTCGTCGTAGAGGACCATCAGATACAGTAGCAAACCAATCACTTGTCTTCCAAATAAAAAAAGCGTCTTTTTTTTAAATAAAAGAAACTTTTATTTCGAGATGAAATAATGCTCTAGCGAAAAAAAAGCATCCTGTATCGCAATGAATAAAGAGGTTCTTACAAACAACAATGAATAAAGAGGTTCCCAACAATAATTCCTTCATCACTGTATGGCACCGACCATGTCAAGAAGTACTTATTGAACAAAGCAAGTGGCCTGGTGTTATCTAGTCGTACTAGTTACAACTGTCCATTATCGGGGGCAAAAGAAAGTTCGGTGAAATAATCTAATTAATCTAACTTAGTTTAGTACCTTCTATGACATCGATTGAATTATGTGACGCGGCCGATCGCCGTTACGGGCCTTTATCCTCTCGTCCGTTCTTCGACTCGACTTGGCCGTATCGTTGGGGACAAAACCCGAGCACACAGAAGCTGTCCTCTCCCGAGCTGAGGAATAAGCCGCGCGATTGATCGAACGTCTCCTTCGATCGGCAGAAGCATATTCCTCCCTTCAAAAGCTCCGCGCTGCACCGTGCTACGCGACAAGAAAGCTACTCGGGTCAAGCCATCTAATTGGAGCATACGGCCTGCAGCAGTGGCAGTCAGCCGATCACTAGCTGGATTCCGCTCCGAGGCCCAACGATGTCGTGATCAAATTACTAACGTTGTCGAGAGCCGGAGAGCATACCGCGAGTCGTGTGTGTCGTCGTTTGGGTCGGTTCCGATGGCCGGGGAGAGTGAGAAGGCGTCGTTCCGGGAGCTGGTCCGCTACGCCGACTTCCAAGACCGGTGGCTCATGGCGCTCGGCGTTCTGGGGAGCTTCGGCGACGGCATGATGCAGCCGATGTCCATGCTCGTGCTCGGCGACATCGTCAACAGCTACGGCGGCGCCGGGACCAACGGCAGCGCGTTCAGCTCCGGCGCCGTCGACAAGGTAAATTAAACCACGTGTACTCTGTCACGCGTTCCCCAGCCTGGGGGGCTCTAATCTCTCACGGTTACGCTTGCAGTTCGCGCTTCGGCTGCTATACGTTGCGGTTGGGGTGGGGGTCTGCTCTTTCCTAGGTGAGTCACCGCTGAATGTCCGTCTCGGTTTGTTTCGACGCGCCGGAGCATTTCGCAGTTTCAAGTTTTACCGGTTGATTTCTCTCGTGGGGAAACTGAAGTGTCGCGGTGCAGAGGGGCTGTGCTGGACGCGGACCGCCGAGCGGCAGGCGTTGAGGATGCGGCGGCTGTACCTGGAGGCCGTCCTGCGGCAGCAGGTGGAGTTCTTCGACACCGCGGCGCCGTCCTCGCAGGCCACCACGTTCCGCGTCATCTCCACCATCTCCGACGACGCCGACACCATCCAGGACTTCCTCGCCGAGAAGGTCTCTCTCTCTCTCTCTCTCTCTCTCTCTCTCTCTCCTCCTTGCACTCATGCAGGAATCTTATCGTTGTGCCATCAGCGTGTTCATCCTTAATTCCCATGCATGTTCCAGCTGCCGAACGTGCTGGCCAACCTGACGCTCTTCTTCGGCGCGCTGATGGTGTCGTTCATATTCGCGTGGCAGCTGGCGCTGGCGGGGCTCCCGTTCACGCTCCTCTTCATCGTGCCGAGCGTGGTGCTGGGCAAGCGCATGGCCGCGGCCGCGGGCGCGGCGCGCGCGGCGTACGAGGATGTCCTACGGCGGGGAGCGGCAGACGCTGGAGCGGTTCGGGCGCGCGCTGGCGCGGAGCGCGAAGCTGGGCATCAGGCAGGGGCTCATCAAGGGCGCCGTCATCGGGAGCATGGGCGTCATGTACGCTGTGTGGTCCTTCATGTCCTGGCTCGGCAGCCTCCTCGTCATCCACCTCCACGCGCAGGGCGGCCACGTCTTCGTCGCCACCATCTGCATCGTCTTGGCCGGAATGTACGCATTAGCTGTCCGTTCGTCAACGCGATGAAAGAACCAGAACTGAAGACATTTTTTATGCGGTTGTTTCAGGTCCATGATGATGGCGCTGCCGAACCTGCGGTACTTCGTCGACGCGGCGACGGCGGCGGCGCGGATGCGCGAGATGATCGACAGGCTCCCGCCGCTCGAAGCGGCCGGGAAGAAGGGCGCCACCAGGGAGAACGTCAGGGGCCAGATCGTGTTCAGGGACGTGCACTTCTCGTACCCGTCGAGGCCGGACACCAAGGTGCTCAACGGCTTCAGCCTGACCATATCTGAGGGCGCCACCGTCGGCCTCGTCGGCGGGAGCGGGTCCGGGAAGTCCACCGTTGTATCCTTGCTGCAGAGGTTCTACAGCCCTGACAACGGCGAGATATTGCTGGACGGCCATGACATCGGCGCGCTCAACGTGGAGTGGCTGAGGAGCCAGATCGGTCTGGTGAGCCAGGAGCCCGTGCTGTTCGCCACGTCCATCAGGGAGAACATACTGTTCGGCGACGAGACGGCGTCGCTGAAGCAAGTCGTCGCGGCGGCGAGGATGGCCAACGCGCACGACTTCATCACCAAGTTGCCCAACGGATATGAAACCAATGTACGTGCCAACTTGTAATAACTCTCTAATCCACTTTCAGTGACAGCACTGTTTGTTCGGCACGTACAGGTCGGGCAGTTCGGGACGCAGCTGTCCGGCGGGCAGAAGCAGCGCATCGCCATCGCCCGCGCGCTGATCCGCGACCCTCGGATCCTGCTCCTGGACGAGGCGACGAGCGCGCTGGACTCGGAGTCGGAGCGCGCGGTGCAGGACGCGCTGGACCGCGCGTCCGTAGGGCGGACGACCGTCATCGTGGCGCACAGGCTCTCGACGCTCCGCAAGGCCGACGTGATCGCGGTGCTCGACGCGGGACGCGTCGTGGAGCGCCGCACGCACGACGACCTCGTCGCCATGGACAACGGCGGCGAGGGCGGCGTCTACGCCAGCATGGTGCACCTGCAGCAGCAGCAGCAGAAGGCGTCGTCGTCGTCTTCTGCGGCGGCGGCGGCGCCGAGGGATCATCAGGAACGCGACCGCGTGGTGGAAGTGGAAGAAGCCGAGAGAAACAGGGTGTCGTTCCGCAGCGTGGAGATCGCGTCGGTGGCAAGCAGCAGCGTCCAGCCCAGCCCGGTGCCGTCGTTCCGGTCGGTCCAGTACTCCGTGGAAGATGGCGAGGTTGATGGGTACGACGAAAAGGCGCGCGGGCGCAAGCCGTCGCAGCTCCGCTTGCTGAAGATGAACCGGCCGGAGTGGAAGCAGGCTCTGCTCGGGTGCACTGGCGCGGTCATATTCGGAGCGGTGATGCCGCTGTATTCTTACAGCCTCGGCGCATTGCCAGAGGTTTACTTCCTCGGCGACGACGGACTCATCCGTTCAAAGACCAGGTACAGTTTTTTACAACCGTAACTTTTCTGTACTGTACCACTAAGGTTCATTCACGTGTTCAATAATGACGTTTCATCTGAACCATGACACAGAATGTACTCGCTGATCTTCTTCGGCATCGCCATCATCTGCATCGCGGCGAACATCGTGCAGCACTACAACTTCGCGGTGATGGGCGAGCGGCTGACGGAGCGCGTCCGGGGCCAGATGCTGGCCAAGATCCTGTCGTTCGAGGTCGGGTGGTTCGACGCGGCCGAGAACTCGAGCGCGGCGGTGTCGGCGCGCCTGGCGACGCAGGCGACCAAGGTCCGGTCCCTCGTCGGCGACCGCACGTCCCTCCTGGTGCAGGCCGGCGCCAACGCGTCGCTGGGCTTCTCCCTGGCGCTCGCCGTGTCGTGGCGGCTCGCGGTGGTGATGATGGCGATGCAGCCCGTCATCATCGCGTCCTTCTACTTCAAGAAGGTGCTGATGACGGCCATGTCGAGGAAGGCCAAGAAGGCGCAGGTGCGGGGGAGCCAGCTCGCGGGGGAGGCCGTGGTGAACCACCGGACCATCACCGCGTTCTCGTCGCAGCGCCGGATGCTCCGTCTCTACGCCGCCGCGCAGGAGGGGCCCAGGAAGGACGCCCGGGTGCAGTCGTGGGTGTCCGGATTCTGCCTGTCCCTGTGCCAGTTCAGCAACACGGCCAGCATGGCGCTCGCGCTGTGGTACGGGGGCAAGCTCATGGCCAGGGGGCTCATCACGCCCACGGACCTGTTCCAGG
>LAPY01000413.1:203577-217806 GCA_000970635.1 Eragrostis tef | reverse complement strand
AGTTCGTAAAAGTCTTGTACACGCACGGACAAGGTTAGAATATTTTGCAATGCTAGATGCTCCATATTTGGTGATCTTATTAGGACAGAGAAAGATAAATTCAAAAAATTGTTGGATAATGAAACCTGCCTCAATATTTCCAACAAAAAACCCCCCCCCCCCCCCCCCCCCATGATTTGCTTGCAATCAAATAGGAGTATACATACTCCTTAACTGCTAACGCAGCATAGAGGAAAAATATGTATTCTTGGCTTAATTGAGGTAAAGGAGGTATTTCCTTATCATGTGAATTTTAAGCCAGTTTACAAATATGTTCATGCATGGGATCATTTTAGGTGAAATGCAGTTATGCCACCAAAAAAATGAATCTTTCGTCTCACATGCATTCTCTTTTAGTATGCGTTCACACCAAACAGAATGTTCCTGCAGGAACTATTTGACATGCATATATAGTTGGCAACAACATATAGCATATTTTCACTTCATTCATAACCAACAAATGAAGGGCCAAGGGGGCATCTATTTTCATGAGTTGCATCTATTTTGCGGATGTTAGCCTCTCAAACAAGTATATTTGCATCAGGCAGTGAGTTGTGACGCCTTACACAGACCCCATAAAAATAAAGAAAACCATTCGCAAAAAAAAAGGAAAACAAAAATTGAGGTTACAAAACTATAAATGGCCGAGTGGGTTGAAAATGCCTTGGGAATAATGTGACAAAGGAAAAGCCTAATTTTCAGAGCATGACAAAAGGTTTGCGATCCATAACGTGCTCACTGACCATGCCTATTGAACATATATAACCATACAGTTGTGTAAATGATTTCCAGATAGCACACAGCTGGTGATCATGTATCCCATGGTGCAAGTCTATAGTGCACTCAGTCGAGAGAAAACACAGTTGTGATTGGTAGATACTACATCCGTTTCATATTATATGCAGTTTTAGGTTTGGACACGGTAACTAAGAAGTGGAGATAAAGGTGATGGGCACAGAAAACAATGAGCAGTGAAGGAGGAGAGAGATAGAGATAGACACGAAATGATACACTGGGAAGTGGAAAAGTTGCCTTGAGACTCAAGAACTATTTATATTTTGGCAAAATTTTTGAATGCTAGAACTACCTATATTTTGAAATAGAGGGAGTACATTGAAATGTAGAGCCTATTTTTATCTTCTGATTGGGTTGTTGCAATTTCCTGTGTGTACTCTTTTAGAAGGTAGTTGTACTATGTGATCAAAAATCCTATTGGAGCTTTGATATTTTCTCATTCACCTTAAACTCAGCAGCAGTTCATCGCAAAAAAAAAAAGAAACCTCAGAAGCAGTCAGAGTACTATATCTCACAACACAAGCATACTGCTGTAAAAAATTAAAAATAAAATAAAGTGAGAAATATTCAAAGACCAGCACTGATAGACAAGTAAAACCCATCATTTGAGAAAAACCTGACATTCGAACCCAAAACCCTCGAAATGCAATACTAATTTGCAATGACAAACCAAAAATGAAATCGCACACACACACACACATGATTTGCTTGCAATCAAATAGGAGTATACATACTCCTTAACTGCTAACGCAACATAGAGGAAAATATGTATTCTTGGCTTAATTGAGGTAAAGGAGGTATTTCCTTATCATGTGAATTTTAAGCCACTTTACAAATATGTTCATGCATGGGATCATTTTAGGTGAAATGCAGTTATGCCACCAAAAAAATGAATCTTTCGTCTCACATGCATTCTCTTTTAGTATGCGTTCACACCAAACAGAATGTTCCTGCAGGAACTATTTGACATGCATATATAGTTGGCAACAACATATAGCATATTTTCACTTCATTCATAACCAACAAATTTAGGGCCAAGGGGGCATCTCTTTTCATGAGTTGCATCCTCCTTTTCTCAATGAAACTAGTAGCTAACTTGCCCGGATGTTAGCCTCTCAAACAAGTATATTTGCATCGCAGTGAGTTGTGACGCCTCTACACAGACCCCATACAAATAAAGAAAACCATTCGCAAAAAAAAGGAAAACAAAAATTGAGGTTACAAAACTATAAATGGCCGAGTGGGTTGAAAATGCCTTGGGAATAATGTGACAAAGGAAAAGCCTAATTTTCAGAGCATGACAAAAGGTTTGCGATCCATAACGTGCTCACTGACCATGCCTATTGAACATATATAACCATACAGTTGTGTAAATGATTTCCAGATAGCACACAGCTGGTGATCATGTATCCCATGGTGCAAGTCTATAGTGCACTCAGTCGAGAGAAAACACAGTTGTGATTGGTAGATACTACATCCGTTTCATATTATATGCAGTTTTAGGTTTGGACACGGTAACTAAGAAGTGGAGATAAAGGTGATGGGCACAGAAAACAATGAGCAGTGAAGGAGGAGAGAGATAGAGATAGACACGAAATGATACACTGGGAAGTGGAAAAGTTGCCTTGAGACTCAAGAACTATTTATATTTTGGCAAAATTTTTGAATGCTAGAACTACCTATATTTTGAAATAGAGGGAGTACATTGAAATGTAGAGCCTATTTTTATCTTCTGATTGGGTTGTTGCAATTTCCTGTGTGTACTCTTTTAGAAGGTAGTTGTACAGTGTGATCAAAAATCCTGTTGGAGCTTTGATATTTTCTCATTCACCTTAAACTCAGCAGCAGTTCATCGCAAAAAGAAAAAAAAAAAGAAACCTCAGAAGCAGTCAGAGTACTATATCTCACAACACAAGCATACTGCTGTAAAAAATTAAAAATAAAATAAAGTGAGAAATATTCAAAGACCAGCACTGATAGACAAGTAAAACCCATCATTTGAGAAAAACCTGACATTCGAACCCAAAACCCTCGAAATGCAATACTAATTTGCAATGACAAACCAAAAATGAAATCGAAAGCACCCCAAGACAACAGTGCCTCAACGCTCCCTATATGTCACCCTTCATCTTAGAAAAATGGGGAAACAAACTTTATAGTCTACACAAAAAGTTTGTGATCTTACACACTCACTGACCAATGGCCCATTGAGCATGTACAATGTAATCTTGCAAATGATTTGTAGATAGATAGCTCAAGGCAGGTGGTCATGTATCCCGTGGTGCTCAAGTTAATAGTGCATTCAGTTGAGCAAAAATGCAGTTGTGATTGGGTTGTTACAACTTCCTGTGTGTACTCATTTAGAAGGTTTTTTTAGATGTATTTAGAAGGTAACTACTTGTGTGTGATAAAAAATCATGTTGGAGCCTTGATATTTTGTCATAATGCTTAATCTCAGAAGCGTTTAAGTACCCTCACAGCTGTGCACGAAGCATATCACAAGCATACAGAACACATAAAAATGTGACTGAAATCCCCCAAGCCAACAACGCCCCTAAATGCAGTGGCGGAGCCAGTGGGTGGACAGGAGATCCAGCCCAACACTAAATTCTAGTGTAAACGTAGCAATTTTCTTTTATTTTTATTTTTGTTTTGGCCCACCCAAAATCAGCCCAAAAATCACAAGCATACAGAACACATAAAAATGTGACTGAAAGCCCCCAAGCCAACAACGCCTCTAAATGCCAGGCCTCCCATTTGTCTCTTCGTCCATCCCAAGAGTGGGTTTCAGCAAAGGGAAGTGCAGTTCAAACTACTACTCACACTCTCCTCCTGCCCCTGTTTCCACTCCTGCCGTCGGCCTCCGCCTCCATGGTGTTCAAAGCTATACGGCAACATCAATCCAGTTGGGTACGTGCACGGCCTTAAATTGTTGGTGCTAAACATTGTCTTGTTTCTGATCCTTCCACCTACCAAAATAATTAAATCCTTTTGCAGTCTTTACAATCTTGTTTGTAAGAGATACCACGAGCTTGCTCTTCTTGCTTAATTTTTCAATGTCCCTGCAGCCACTTTTACGTCACAATGAACATTGGAGACCCGGCGAAGCCGTACTTCCTTAGCGTCGACACTGGCAGTGGCCTAGCTTGGCTGACATGCGCCGCATCAACCGGTGCCTGCGACACGTGTGAGAAGGTACAATCAGTGTTACAGACTTTTTCCGGTTCATGTTTGTCATCAAAGCATTGTATATAGATTTTGCGGTAAAAAGAGAAACAGCATCAGAATATAGGAGGTCTTGTGCATTCATGGCCTTGTCTTTTATACATATTGTGCATATTTATTCTCAAAGTTCAGATGCTTGGGATGTTAGGCATCCTATCGCGTTGGCTCCCTTTCCCAATTCAACATTGATGAACCTTTCCTATGGTAGGAGGCACTTATTTTGATCCATGCTGTGTTACCAACTTCTTGTTCACAGCTCATGGCATAAGTTCTGCTATATTGACATGTTTTTCTTTTCTCGGTTAAATTTGGGTGCTTGATGTTTTTTTGATATTTTGGTTATTATTGTCTCAGGGGCCACATAAACCATACCAGCCAGCACCACCTAGTTACACTCTAGTTCCTTGTGTGGCTCCACTCTGCGATGCACTGCACCGAGACCTGGATACAATCAAGCACTGCACAGGAACGGATCAATGACACTAAAAACTCACATATGCAGATGGAGTGTCTATTGGTGTACTTGTCACAGAGAAGAAGACCAGCACTGATAGACAAGTAAAACCCATCATTTGAGAAAAACCTGACATTCGAACCCAAAACCCTCGAAATGCAATACTAATTTGCAATGACAAACCAAAAATGAAATCGAAAGCACCCCAAGACAACAGTGCCTCAACGCTCCCTATATGTCACCCTTCATCTTAGAAAAATGGGGAAACAAACTTTATAGTCTACACAAAAAGTTTGTGATCTTACACACTCACTGACCAATGGCCCATTGAGCATGTACAATGTAATCTTGCAAATGATTTGTAGATAGATAGCTCAAGGCAGGTGGTCATGTATCCCGTGGTGCTCAAGTTAATAGTGCATTCAGTTGAGCAAAAATGCAGTTGTGATTGGGTTGTTACAACTTCCTGTGTGTACTCATTTAGAAGGTTTTTTTAGATGTATTTAGAAGGTAACTACTTGTATGTGATAAAAATCATGTTGGAGCCTTGATATTTTCTCATAATGCTTAATCTCAGAAGCGTTTAAGTACCCTCACAGCTGTGCACGAAGCATATCACAAGCATACAGAACACATAAAAATGTGACTGAAAGCCCCCAAGCCAACAACGCCTCTAAATGCCAGGCCTCCCATTTGTCTCTTCGTCCATCCCAAGAGTGGGTTTCAGCAAAGGGAAGTGCAGTTCAAACTACTACTCAAGAAACTGCCATGGCTGCCAGGTGCGCCCTGGTTGTCCTCCTCCTGGCCCTGTTTCCACTCCTGCCGTCGGCCTCCGCTCCATGGTGTTCAAGCTATACGGCAACATCAATCCAGTTGGGTACGTGCACGGCCTTAAATTGTTGGTGCTAAACATTGTCTTGTTTCTGATCCTTCCACCTACCAAAATAACTAAATCCTTTTGCAGTCTTTACAATCTTGTTTGTAAGAGATACCACAATCTTGCTCTTCTTGCTTAGCTTTTCAATGTCCCTGCAGCCACTTTTACGTCACAATGAACATTGGAGACCCGGCGAAGCCGTACTTCCTTAGCGTCGACACTGGCAGTGGCCTAGCTTGGCTGACATGCGCCGCATCAACCGGTGCCTGCGACACGTGTGAGAAGGTACAATCAGTGTTATAGACTTTTTCCGGTTCATGTTTCTCATCAAAGCATTATATATAGATTTTGCGGTAAAAAGAGAAATAGCATCAGAATATAGGAGGTCTTGTGCATTCATGGCCTTGTCTTTTATACATATTGTACCTATTTATTCTCAAAGTTCAGATGCTTGGGATGTTAGGCATCCTATCGCGTTGGCTCCCTTTCCCAATTCAACATTGATGAACCTTTCCTATGGTAGGAGGCACTTATTTTGATCCATGCTGTGTTACCAACTTCTTGTTCACAGCTCATGGCATAAGTTCTGCTATATTGACATGTTTTTCTTTTCTCGGTTAAATTTGGGTGCTTGATGTTTTTTTGATATTTTGGTTATTATTGTCTCAGGGGCCACATAAACCATACCAGCCAGCACCACCTAGTTACACTCTAGTTCCTTGTGTGGCTCCACTCTGCGATGCACTGCACCGAGACCTGGATACAATCAAGCACTGCACAGGAACGGATCAATGACACTAAAAACTCACATATGCAGATGGAGTGTCTATTGGTGTACTTGTCACAGAGAAGTTCTCTTTACCCATGGCCAAGGCCCAAGATGACCGTCCCAGACTCGCCTTTGGGTACGCCCTTGCAATGGAACATTTCATGATCGCTGCACACTTAATCTGTTCAAAGCAGTAACTTTTGTTTTGTGCAGATGTGGTTATGACCAGGGAGTGGACTCTGCTGGGAAGGCAACGGTGGTTGATGGCATTCTTGGTCTTGGACAGAGCTCAATAGACCTGGTCTCGCAACTCAAGGACCTCAAGATCATCACAAAGAATGTGATTGGTCATTGCTTCATCACAAAAGGAGGGGGTTACCTCTTCTTTGGGGAAGACAATGTGCCCTCTTCAGATATATCCTGGGTTCCCATGGTACCGAGAGCACCCGAGTAAGCTCTACAACAACAGTTTGGTGAAGTTTCAGTATTGTCAATGTCAATTTCAGTGTTCGGTGCCTGAACAAGTGTTAGCACATCTCTGCAGCACAAAATTTGTTCCCTCCCTATTTCAATTGTCAATTTTGTAAGTAGCTGTAAATAAGTTACATAAGGATAGGATGATTCTTTTCCCGTATCACCTGGCTTTACAATCGCATAATACTGCGTTTTTAGGACACCTTATCACTACTCAGCGGGGCGAGCAACCCTGCAATGGGACACAGAATCAATAGGTGCTAAGCCAATGGAGGTTATCCTTGACAGTGGCATCCCCTACACCTACTTTCCTGATGTTCTGCATTCTCAACTCGTTTCTGCGGTAGGTTCCAAATTACAATGCATTTTGATGCCCATAAATCATGAACTGAAACACTAGACATAGAGCCTGTGACATGTGGAGAATCCTGCAGCTGAAGGCCTCTCTCAGCAACTTATCACTTACAGAGGTTCATGATCCAACACTTCCTCTATGCTGGAAAGGGAATGGTCCATTCAAATCTGTGGACGACCTCAAGAAGGAATTCAAGTCACGGATGTCTTTGAACTTTGGGAAGGGGGCCACCATGGTCATCCCTCCTGAAACTACCTCATTGTCATTGTAAACAATTTAACTCAGTCGACTATCAGTGCTGAATAACAATCATTGAAGGAAATAGATTCTGACGGGTTTTTTTTTACATTTGTGTTTGTGGCAGGAACAAGGAAACACATGCTTGGGTATCCTGGGATGACAGTAATAGATGTGTTCTTGATCGGAGGTAAAGACTTCAGATACATAGTCTTAGGTCAGAAATTAGGACACCTTGCATCTTGTGTAAAACAATTTCCCATTCTGTTCTGCAGGCATCACAATGCAGGATCAGCTTGTGATATACGAAAAAGAGAAAGGGAGGCTTGGATGGACACGTTCGCTGTGTGAAAGCATGCCCATATATAAGAATATGCCCTTTTCCCCGCATCTGAGTAGAGTTTGTAGTAACTAGCTACTTGAGAAATGAAAGGGAGATGAAAGCATATGATGCTATTAGCGCAAATAATGTAGAGTTTGTAGTAACTAGTTACTTGAGAGATGAAAGGGAGATAAAAGCATATGATGCTATTAGCGCAAATAATAAAAGTAAGAGACATACGTGAGGAATAAGATATCTATATGTGTTCCTCACTTCCTCCTGCTAATGATAAAATAAGGTTGATATGTTACATGCCCTTTTCTCGTGAGATGTTCAATGCATGGTTTTTGCTCTGTACCCTTTTAATTTTGTTGTGCAAAGAATGGTGATATGATTCTTGTTTTTTAAGAAACAGGATATGTTTTACATGGTAATCTTGACATACGGTGATATAAAAATAACACTAATCCAGGAAGATACAGTGATGTTACTGTCGCAGACATATCTGAAGTTTGGTCAAAAGAAAGAAAAAGAATGCTTCTAGCTAAAACAAAATCAGAACCACTTCACCTTGTTCAATGTTGGATTTGAAACGTACGATTTGCAGTTAATAGTTATAGACAGTAAATAATGCAGAGAGGCATAAACTGTGTGATGTTAAATTATAGATCCACATAAAAGGTTCTGTGTGATGTTAAATTATGCTTCTTTTCTAATATAAAAAATATTTTGCCTGGTAGCCTTCACAACTGACTAGGATACTCCAATAGTTTTCTTGTATCTAAGTCTGAGTTCCCTATAAAGACGTTATGAAGTGATGTTCAAATGTTGATGCAGGAAAATACAGTGTTTTTGAACAACACCTAGCTTGAGTTTCTTGGTGTTCAGAATTGGTTTTGTTGTTGTTAAAAGTTATAGATCGCAACTGGGGCTGTGAAGCAGGCAGGATACCAAAAAATTTGACAGTAGCTCTGCCTATTACCATAATAGTGGAGTGTATCAATCTAGGAAAAGCTGGTTGACAAGTTCTCAGCGGATAGCAATTAACAACGATGGTGCAGAAAAATATTTTCACCTAACTGAACCCAACAAAAAAAACAAAGATTGCTAGGCAGCACCGTTATTGTAGAGGCATCAGTAGTGAAAAATGCATCTACCCAATCCTAGCCGTATCAAGTTTATGAATCCAGACTAAAAGCCAGATTGACTACATAATGCATGAGAATGATGAGATTGTTTGCTCGAAAGAAAAAAAAAAGAATGATGAGATTGCTTCTTCAGTGAAAGGATTCAGTAAATCAGAAGATTCCTGGACTTGCTTACTCGCAATTGGTGTTCTTCCATATGTGTGAATTTGCACAAGACATGTCTTTTGCATAACCAATATAATGTTGATTATTATGTCACTTGAGATAAACACTTACGGAAATCAAACAAACGTATATCGATCTAGTTTCTCAATGATTGGCAGCAGAGAACTTGACTGCACATACTAGCAACATGAGACACGAAAGCAGGGAGATTTATCTGGAGAAAAAAAGGGATGAATCGGAAATCGAAGCACTGAAGGTAATGGTCCTCACCATTGTGCTCCTGCAGGCAGAGGACACCCACCACCCGCTCCTCTGCTCTGCCGCGGTTCGGGAGCAAACGAAGGCGATGTACCGGCCAATCCGCCATGACCAGCAGGTGCGAGCTCAGGCGCGCGGACAATAGGACGCGAATCCACCGTCCGGTCGTATCTGCGGGAGGATTCGATGGGGCTTCGTGCCCCCGCTTGCCGCGGAGGGCGGGGAAGACGGCGGCGTCGGCCGGCCGTCCGCGGAGGCGGTCGGGGAGGAGACGGTCCAAACGGGGGGATATATGCAAACCTAAGGTCTTTTCTGCAAATATTTGTATCGCGATTAATAATCGCGATCCAAGCTATTATTCAGCCTGTTCCCTTGCTGCTTTGCTGTTTTGCAGCAGCTACAGTGTTTCTGTAGTAGTTACAGTATTTGCAGTTATTTTTTTATATCCAAACTAGGATAAATTGAAAATATTCAGAGATCGCGATTATTAACCGGGCGATCCAAATTTTTCACATAAGTCCAGTTTAGGTGGTGATTTAAAAATAGGAGAATAAATCAGGGGCGTATTCGATAAACAACACGGACAGGGGAAACGGCGCCCGGCGAGCTCGCGTTGCCGCCGGCGACCTCTGCCAATCCCCGCCATCGAGCATTCCCGCTTTAGCCTCTGTCCAATAAAGCCCCGGTGCGGTGGTGATCCCCCGAGCTCGGCGCTTGCGACCCTAGCTCCCGCCCTAGAGGCACTCCCGCGGCGCTTGGAGAGCGAGGGTGCGAGGAAAACGGCGGCGGCGAGGATGGCTGGGGTTCGCGTTCGTGGAGACTCTAGGAAAGTGGCCGCTTGGAAACACTGTCTTAGGGATCAACCACTACATGCGAATCCAGGTGATCATAGCAATGCAATGCAAGACTAGGCGTGCGTTATTGTTCAGACTGCAGTCCTGTCTCTGCTTACTGGTCATGAACTAAGGGGGAAACATTGATCTTCTTGTGTACAGCCTCTATTTGTTTCAAGAAAAGAGATAAGTACAAAGTAAAGTTAATATTTTTTTTGCTTTAGGATGCTATTGAGACGCAAGTCTTAGAGATCTTACTCTGATCCGCCAGAATTCCCGTACGTTCCAGTTTTAGATGCAGATAATGTCTGTTTCTTTAATTCTGTATATTACTATTTGGGATTTGATTGATACTGCCTTGAATACTTGTGCCCTTATTCATCTCTCCTACCTTTACTGGCGATGGTTGGGCTTGACATGTCATTTGTCATTCTTCTCCGAGACAGCGAAACATTTTTAATTGAAAGAGCAATATTGGCAATCTGAAAGGCACATTGTTGAGAGGTCGTGTTCCTAGTTTATATGGTTGATAATGCACGATGGATTAGAACATGCTACTTAATTTAGAACTGATAAAACAAAGGGCTAGGATGAATGGTAACTATGGACTCTGATAACTGAGCCTCTGCATGCATGTTCTTCTCAAAGAAGCCATATGAAGTGTGTCTTGAGATTGGTAGTTGGCCAAGGTAACTTTCTCTAAGGAAGGAAGGGTGTACATCACACTGACTTTTTTTCCTTTTTTCTTTTAGCACATATGGCAAGGTTGAGATACCAAAATATAGTATTATCTGCATTTACTGTTGTTCATGGAAAGTACCATATACCTCCCTCCTTTTCATTCAGCAATTTCTTCTGAAGTTCCATTTAATCTTTCAGTGTTGCAAGACGGAAGTTAATCCTATTGGTGGCTCGGCATGTGCAATGCAGAAAGCTTGCATTGCAGATCTGGCCACTCCCTGTGAGAATAGCAGTTGAGCAATTCTGATATCATATAATTAAGGTAATTTATTGAACTATTATGACATTCTGCATGTATACTCCATTTCTTGTGATGGGTGTAAACAAAATGTTACACTGCAAAAACCATGCACAATAGAACTTTGCAAGATCACTGTACACTGAATTTGTTTATCTGGATTTTTTCTTTTTTCTTTATTTGCACAGATGTGGGTATGACCAGGATGGTAACCCTCAGAAGGAAACGGTGGTTGATGGCATCCTTGGGCTTGGGAGGGGCAAAGCTGATCTGGTCTCGCAGCTCAAGCAACACAAGATCATAGCAAAGAATGTGATTGGCCATTGTCTCGGTAGAAGAGGGGGTTACCTCCTCACTGGGGAAGAGAATGTGCTTTCCTTGCCCCTAAACTGGGTGTTTAGGTGACAAATTTGTTCATCTCAAAGAATTGCTGTTCAGTCTTTCGGGGGAAAAAAACTGATCAACTAGTTGCTTGTTTGTTGTGGATGTTGGCTGAAAAATTTGTTCAGGAACCATACTCAACACTTACAGGAAACAGTGTTGGTGCCCCATTAGTAGAAAGAGGGCAATGAATCATGATTTATGATTTCTCTTGTGAAAAAAAAAGTCAGAAGTTATGAATAAGTTTAATTTTAATTCAGTTTCATAGAGCTACTATAATTGTATTTCCATGATACAAAATCACTACTCACCAGGCCCAGCAATCCTGCATTTGGGTACACAGTTGATAGGCGCTAAGATGGATGTAATCCTGGACAGTGGCAGCACCTACACCTAACTGCCTGACAAAATACATAATCAACTCGTTTCTATGGTAAGTTCCAAAACAAAATGCCGTTCTGAATGCCCAAATATCATTATCAGAGACATTAATTAGACAGAATTCACGACATGTGGTTATGATGATCTTGCAGCTCAAAGCTTCTCTTAGCAAATCACTCAAAGAGGTCCCTGATGATGATCCTGAACTCACTGTGTTGGGACTGTCCTGGAAAATTCACATCTTTGGACGACATCAAGAAGAAATTCAAGTCAGTGATGTCTTTGATGTTTACCCAAGGGGTCAGCATGATGACCCCTCCCGAAAACTATCTTATTATCTCTGTACGTAAATGCTTAGAATTCAATTTACTATCAGAAATGGTTAATAAAATCGTCGACAAAAAGGAAATTACTTAAATGTTGCTGCTTTCATGATTCTGGCAGAAAAATCAAAATGCATGCTTCGGAATCTTTGGGACGAAGAAATTGGGTATATACATAATTGGAGGTAAAATGTTCAGACATATTTCACTGTTCAGTCATTATACACATATATTTTTCAATCGATCTTCTGTTTTGCAGACATCACAATGCAGGATCAGCTAGTGATATATGACAATGAGAATGGGCGACTCGCATGGAAGCAGTCGTCATGCGGCAACATGCCCAAGTCCAGTCATGTGATCGTTTCACACATCTGAATAAATTTTGCATCAACCAGCAGGGGTGACTGCTAGATGAAGGTTATACAGAAGACGAATGACAGAAATACAGGAATGTAAGAATGGCACATGAGAGAAAAGAAACATGTGTATTATTCTTCCTGCGTATAATAATAAGATGCAGTTAATATTTTAATTACATTTATCACCTGAGATGCTCCGTATGCCTAAAAAACTCTCATGTGCAAACAATGTTGATATGCACCTTTCATGTTCTAAAAAAAATCATTTATGTTATGTTTTAGCATTGGCAGCAAAAGTTGGGTGAGTAGTATATTCATCAATTCTTGCATATGAGTTCCCCTTTCAAAATCTGAACATTCAATGCTGGAACATATATCTGTAGCTCATGGAGCGAGAAGAGTAGAACTATCACTCCTAAATATTGTGGTGCTTTGCAATTGTATGAAAGTTAATAAAAAATTAGGTCTGAAGAATCATTTTTACAATAATCTTATTCTTAATTCAATCCCGAAAAGGATCAAATAGATCAAATGCTTGCCTTACATAGAGAGACAACAACCAACTAAAGTAGCTTTAGGTTGTTCTCTATTTCCTACCTGTGCCGAGTAACTTTGTTTACTCTGCGGAGCAAAAAAGAGATATGCATACGCCGGCAGGTATCATACTGAAACCCAAGGGAATGAAAAGAATTTTCTGAGCATGCCGGAGTAGCCATGCCTGATTCATGACGGTTCACGAGCCACCCCCGTGACATCTTACGACTAGACTTAGCATCAACAAGCTGCCATCACAAAGTGCAAAAGGCACCACCGATGAAAGCGACAACACTTTGTCACGCAGCTACGGTGAACAAAAGCTTTGCTGAATAGCACTGTCACGGCACAGTTGAAAATTTCGCTCGTACAGTTTGTGTTCTCGTGATCAAAGCCGCTTTAGTTAACACTGAGGATCAAGGCATATTCAGATCGGGCAGAAAGGGAGCATGCAAGAGGCCATATACATAATTACAGGTTACGACACTTTATTAGATAATTGCATAGCAAAATTTGGCTTTCCAGGTCATGAGAGAGACCACTGAAAGCGACTGGAGTACATCACACCGCAATATCCTTCTTGACACTCAACGGAAACCTACAAAGCGTTGCCTGTCTGCCACCACTAGCCTGCTGAACCAATTTTTCTAGTAGATAGATACACAATACCATCAACAGCCCCTGAATCCAAAATCTCCATTTTTCTTTTGTCCTTCTTGATTTGGTTAATGTCCACTATTTTCGTTTGAATTCATCAGGGCATGTCAATTGTTAACTAACACGACAAAAACCAACATGTTAAGTTAGTCGACCTGACCCGACTCAACGGCTATCTACCAAGGAAGATCACCAGTCATCTACCATGCAGCAAGGAGCACCGGCGCGATCAGGAGCTAGCTCCGATCTTTGCACCAGCACCAATATGGTTCGCCGAGCTGACGAACTGAACACCTGGCGGTGTGGTGCAGAGACCTTTGATCTGCTGCCGATCGATGGGGTTGTGCAAATGCGCACGTACGGTGGTGTTTGGTTTCGCTGTACTACTTACTACCTAGACCGACTCGACTGTAATTTGAGCTGAACCCATGGTTACACGACCTGAACATTGTGTCTGTCAGTGGTCAGTTGGCTAGAGTGAATAATGATCGGCACGATGAACGGGGGAGCAGTAGCGTGGTCACTCGCTTCCGAAGGGGGCGCCGCCGTACATGACGGCCGGCGACGCCGGGCCGAACAGCGCGCCGGCGTCCTCGACGACGAAGCCGTCGTCGACGGCGCCGCCCCAGTCGACGCCGAACCACCCCGCGGCGCAGCCGAC
>LAPY01000413.1:189448-199538 GCA_000970635.1 Eragrostis tef | reverse complement strand
GTGCGGGGGCCCAGTCTTTGTTCCTAGCGGTGGGCCCCGCGGTGTGGGTTCCCCATCCGATGCCCGTATCTAACTCTTCTAACCGGAGAAGAATCACTCCCTCGCACATGCATGGCCGGGCCGGGGGCATCACACGACGCGCTGCGACACCGAGCTCTGCAGCAGCAGATCGGTTCATTCAAGTCCCCCACTCCACATGTGGCTCTGGCCCGGCTGTGCGAGACACGAGTGACCGTCCGTGGCGTCCTCGCCCAGGTCCCTCTTGGCGGACCTGGGCTCGATGCGGCGAAACGCGGACGACAACATCACCATCTACCTAATTGGTTTGTTAATAATTAGGTGTACAGGGACCCCGCGGGTCAGTGACGCGCCTTCCTCCTGCGTCCGCGCGCATGATTCTCCCCGTCGGGATGAGCTGTCTCCGTCCGTCCTTGCACGGTTTACTCCACCGGGCGCCGGGTTGCTCCTGCTCGGTTCCTACGTCGCCGCTGGCATGTGGGAACAAGGCCCGACGACGTGACCCCAGAAGTCAGGTCAGCAGCTCCATCATCGATCCGGCCGGTGATAAGGCCGAGCTCGTATCCACCAATCATATGCGGCCGGCTGCCGAGCGAGCCACGCCCGATTCCCCTCCCTCCCTTGGACCCACCCACCAACCAACCAACCCGCTGTTCTTCCATCCGCGCAAGCTACACGTGGGTCCGTACCACCCTGTCCCTACACGTTAGTGACAGTACTGGTCAGCGGCTTTGTTTAGCTGGGAAGAATCTCCTCCCCGTCCGACGCGGCGAGCGTGAGCCGGGCGAGGTCTTGGCTTACGGCTGCGGGACGGTGACGGCGGCCAACCACAGAGCGAGAGGTGGCCTGGGTGAACGAAACTAACAAGTCTCTTTTTCTTTTCTTTTCTTTTTTTTTTTGAGGGTCGAAACTAACAAGTCTCAAACCAGGACACCGTGCATCGATCCCTCTCCGCCCGGGATGTCTCCATCCACGTCACCGTCGTCTTAGTTTAATTATTATCAAACCAATTAGCTAGCCTAGCTAGGCTGACCTTTGGAGGGTGGAGTTCAGCCATGCTGACGGATCCAAAGTAGGCAGACGTTTGGTTTCTTATGCGCGCGGTTTCCATGAGCTACGTTGATCGATTTGGAACATTCAGTTTCTGTTTTGTCAAGCAAGATGAGAACAGAAACTGAAATTCTCGCGACGTTGCGCTTCATGTGGCATCACCCGAGTCGTTGTCTCACTTTCGGCTCCAATGGGTGCAGGCCTGGTCATGTTTTACTATTGGCGGGATCTGCCATCTATTTTGTTTGTTGCCTCTGTTCGGGTTTCATCTTATTCTGGATTATAATTTGGTGTCTAATAACAATATATTATTCTTGAGGGTTTTCGTAAGATGTTCTTTTCTACATAAGAATTTTAGGATGGCTAGTTCAGAGCTACTACTATGCTTTTCGAAACATAGATATAGATGATCACATAGGTGTATTTAACCACAATATGTTTAAACCATAAATGAATTGTCCATACTTTTCTATCAGTTTAGGCGTTTTAGTGCAAATGATTGAGACAAAAGTAAAGTTCAAATTCTGGAAATGAACGTGTGTTTCTTTTTTTAACCGGATAGAGATTGACGCTTTCGAGGGACGCACGTACGTGGTCATCACCTAATCAGTTGTCATATATGCTGTGATACCGCCTGCTGCAGCTAGCTTCGATCATACGCGTGTGGCTCCCGTCCGGTGGTGTCGACGGCAACGACTGGAGCCGCACGAACGCCTTAGCTACACGAGCGTGCCGGCGCGACACCCGCGCGTGACGTGCCTGGGGCGACGTCATGCATGAACGGAGCCTGTGTCCGGGGGTCCCGGTGCATCGCCCTGGGCCGGTGGGATCCACCTGTCCCTCGCCGCCGGTGGCGCGTGGCGTGGACCTGGCCCGATGCGGCGAAACGCGGCTGCGAGGCGACCGTGAACTTCCTCTTCTCTGTTTTTGTTGTTGGTTCAGGAGACCCCCCCGCGATCGGTACGTACGATCTGTCTCCCCACGGTTACTTGACTGACTTGTACTCGGGTTCTACGCACCCACTAGCATGTGGGTCCAACAGCTGGCGTGACCCCGGATGTCAGCTTGGGTGATAAGCCCCTGTTCCTATCGACACCTCATATGCGGCGACCAGCGACGGCTTCTCCTCGATTCCGTTGAATCCAGCAGTGTACGTTGCCCCCGGGTGCAAAAAGGATGCTGCCCTTGTTTAGCTGTGGGAGAATCTCGCGGGATCGTCCGTCCGACGCGGCGAGCTTGAGCCGCGATGTCACGGATGACGGCCGCGGGACAGCAACAGCAGAGCCAATCACGTACGGTCCAGGCCGGGGGAAACTTAACAAGCCAAGCCACCGGCCGTGCGTCCCTCTCCCTGCTGTCTCCATTGATCGCGTCACTCTCGCTCGACGCATTAGTTTATCGATCAAACCAATTGCCCAAGGGCGGGCGACCTTTCGAGGGACTAGTTCAGCCATGCCCAGTTGCTGACGGACTCAAACTTGGCAGATATTTCGTTGTTGTTGCGCGGTTTCGAAGAGCCGCTGAATTGGAATATTCAGGTTTTATCTCTCGTCAATGCAGGACGGCCGGAGTTTCCCAGATGCTGCATTTCAGTGTGATGACATCACCAGAGTCGTTGTCTGTTTCGGCCATAACAGGGGGTTATTACTACTCCTGTTTATTCCCGATACCCGCTGATTCTGTGGTAACCTTTGGTCCACATCGACCCCTCTGTTTTTTTTTTGTATTGTTTCAACATTTCCCGAGTATTATGTTAGACAGTTTCTTCAGATCGTGGTTTATGGGCCAATTTGAGGAATGAGGATCTCGGTTGAGAGTTGACATTTTGACAGTAGCTAGAAGATTCCTTGACCTATTCTACTGTAGCTAGTTCTTGAATCTACTTTTTTTAATAGCTCATTGCAATTAGGTTACTACTGTAGCTATCTGGTTCGTGAATCCAATTTTTTTAATAGCTGCTTGCAATTATAGGTTATTACTACTATTGTAGCTACTTCAAGCAAGTTGCTTAATGGTTCTCCGTAGAGCAACCCTCGATGAAATCTACATCCACCCATTTAAGAAACTGGGAGGGGAAAAAAATAATTTCTAGACCAGCATGGCCTAGCTCAGATCCTACTATATATTTTCCTTAGCATCAACTTCCTTTGACCTCGGTGAAATAGCTCTGATCTGTAGTATTTGCACTGCTGGCCCAATTATACTTATTTTTATGAACAATCATTTGTTAATGTTTCCTAGCAGGCCAAGCCAACGATCTGGTCTGACATTACAAATTAGCCATGAAAATAGCCTATACAAACTTATTTATTCCCCGGTTGTCCCTATGGGTTTTACCGTTAAATTCAATGCTGAAGGAATAATGTATCCTTTTATTGCTGGATGCATTAACATGTTAGTACACCTGGTTGATTCCATCGACTTTATTTTAAAACTAAACACTGTTTGATAGATTCATTTCTAATGGGTGACATCGAAGTGAAGATTCCTGTCAATAATATCTATTTCTATGTGCACACATCATCCGTGATGTACTCCATACACACTTGAGATTAAACAAGAACATCAATATTTATGCAACAAGTTGCAAATATTAATCTAAGAGATTTAAATATTGCTTCCCTTGCTTAAGTGGTGATGATGCACCTACACCTTTCGCAATACCAAAATGTCCTACACCTGGGTCCACTCCCAGTGACGAGGGCGTACGTCGGTCATGCAACCATCTTTTGTAGAGAAATAATTGAAACGTATTGGGTGGAACATGACAGCGAATAAAACAAGGACACCCGAAAGCTATCGTTACTTAAACAAAACTTATGTGGCGTTGTGCCGCCGTGATTGCGAATCAGAGAAGTGTTTGTTTTTCTTGTAAGCTAGAGATTCTCAATTGTTAATTATAAAATGGAGATGCATCTACAGGTCAGCATGTACAGCAAAGGTATGCTGGTCAGGTTAATCGTATGGGCCCGTATATAGAAAATCAACAATGCATATGTCATCAAAACAGATCACAGATCCAACATAGACTCCAATTATTTTCTAATTTCTACTTCATCCATAATTTGAAGTAACAAAAGTTATCCAATGTCAGATATTAAAAATCATAGAAAGTGTTAAATCTATAATATGTATAAATCACCATTATCAGTAAGCAGCCAAATTATTAGAAGTAGTTCCACTACATGCAATCCAAATTACGTCACGTTAATTTGTAAATGGGGACAACAGCATGCTAATGGCAGTTACATGCATGTAGAACTCCGATCCACACCATATTAAACAAATTAATAAGAACTCAATCGGCCGGCTATAAACTAATGGATGTGGCATAGTGGCGCCGCATGGTTGCGCCATTGAATCGACAGCAACGTATTTTGGGCTCAACCAGCTAGCTTGGTGCATCTGTATGTTGACATGTCAACGTCATTTCTTGTCCGGGCCCACTGAGTAAGAAAAGGAAACTAGTATCTACATCTAGCAGCCAATAGGTTCTGTCGTTTGGAAGTACATCGTGACCGTTGACCGCATGTAGCCCAAGGATTCACCTTGCTAATTGTGCAAAGTACTTGCCAACTTGAATCTCAATTACAACCAATAATACCTTGCTTCCGGGGGGAAAAAAGTTGATGTGTTCATTGTAATTCATCTTGCTAATTAATTACTTGCCAGTCTTGATTACTACTGTGACTATTAAGTAAATTTCTGACGTCAAGATTTTGAAAGCTTTGCTCACAATTTTTTGTGCCCCCTTTTGCCGAAGCAGGCCAGGAGTCCTGTTTACATGGAAAAGCTTTTTATATAATTTGCTACTAATTATAAATAGCAAGAAATGCATGTTGATCGTACAATACTGCCTAAGCATGTGATGTCAGATTGGGCCCGATCTGTATTGTTCTCTCCTAGCTAGCTCGTCATTAGGTTATAATCCTCCGAGATTGTTTTTTATTGACGTCAGGTCTATGACCAGTTCAAAACAAAACTGAGGGAATAATAACTACCTGGAGCTTTAAACAAAGAGTAATAATACTCATACTATACTGCGTACGCATACCGACTAAAGGCATTTTTATGATCGTTACTACATTATCTAGTAGCCTTGAGCAACGACCTAAACTGATCAAGGTCGGGTTGCTAGCTTGAGATATGAACTGTATGAACCAAAAACTATTTAACATGCCATTTTCCTACTAAACCGAGTCAGTTGGTCACTCAAACACGCGGCCATGTGTCAGTGCTCTAGAAATTGTTAATTGCCCATTTACTTTTGGCAGGTAGATGATACTGCCCTTTAGGTTTTCCTAAGCATTGCACCAATGATAGAGATTACCATCCTGTTATTGAGACTGGCATTAATATAAAGGAGCAGGGGAACCTACTAACTTGATGATCAAGAGGCTTTATTTAGAATCTAAAATTTGATTTAATCGATCGATGCTGTCAGCTTGCTCGCTGATGGTCCCGCCGGCAGAACATGCAAGCAGGCAAGTGGACGTGAAAAGACATCAGCTGGTGGACTTCACTTGGTTGTAATCGACAGCAACGTATTTTGGGCTCAACCAGCTAGCTTGGTGCATCTGTATGTTGACATGTCAACGTCATTTCTTGTCCGGGCCCACTGAGTAAGAAAAGGAAACTAGTATCTACATCTAGCAGCCAATAGGTTCTGTCGTTTGGAAGTACATCGTGACCGTTGACCGCATGTAGCCCAAGGATTCACCTTGCTAATTGTGCAAAGTACTTGCCAACTTGAATCTCAATTACAACCAATAATACCTTGCTTCCGGGGGGAAAAAAGTTGATGTGTTCATTGTAATTCATCTTGCTAATTAATTACTTGCCAGTCTTGATTACTACTGTGACTATTAAGTAAATTTCTGACGTCAAGATTTTGAAAGCTTTGCTCACAATTTTTTGTGCCCCCTTTTGCCGAAGCAGGCCAGGAGTCCTGTTTACATGGAAAAGCTTTTTATATAATTTGCTACTAATTATAAATAGCAAGAAATGCATGTTGATCGTACAATACTGCCTAAGCATGTGATGTCAGATTGGGCCCGATCTGTATTGTTCTCTCCTAGCTAGCTCGTCATTAGGTTATAATCCTCCGAGATTGTTTTTTATTGACGTCAGGTCTATGACCAGTTCAAAACAAAACTGAGGGAATAATAACTACCTGGAGCTTTAAACAAAGAGTAATAATACTCATACTATACTGCGTACGCATACCGACTAAAGGCATTTTTATGATCGTTACTACATTATCTAGTAGCCTTGAGCAACGACCTAAACTGATCAAGGTCGGGTTGCTAGCTTGAGATATGAACTGTATGAACCAAAAACTATTTAACATGCCATTTTCCTACTAAACCGAGTCAGTTGGTCACTCAAACACGCGGCCATGTGTCAGTGCTCTAGAAATTGTTAATTGCCCATTTACTTTTGGCAGGTAGATGATACTGCCCTTTAGGTTTTCCTAAGCATTGCACCAATGATAGAGATTACCATCCTGTTATTGAGACTGGCATTAATATAAAGGAGCAGGGGAACCTACTAACTTGATGATCAAGAGGCTTTATTTAGAATCTAAAATTTGATTTAATCGATCGATGCTGTCAGCTTGCTCGCTGATGGTCCCGCCGGCAGAACATGCAAGCAGGCAAGTGGACGTGAAAAGACATCAGCTGGTGGACTTCACTTGGTTGTGAATCATAATCCACACTGCGATGGTGGAATCCGTGGTCATCCTCTAGCTTCTTCGGTTAGTACCACTTAACAATGGTGCAACTTGCAAATGGTCTCCCTCCTGTCTGCTTGATTCACCGCCAAGCAACATCAACTCGTACAATTCAGCTTGAATCTTCTCGCAAAAGGAGAACAAAAACAGCTTCAGTCGTAGTATTTAGCAATTTTATTTACCGGTCAATGTTAATTTTCAAATAGTTTAGCTCCACGAGAAAGGAACCTAGGGTGCACATTTTGATTTTTCTGCCCATGAATCAATAAGCTATGTGCCAATTGACATGGCCCATAAAGACGGACCCTATAATAATATGATATATATACACTGCCAGATTCATGATCCGACGGATAACAAATTGTTGTATTGTGGAACCTTACATCGACATCCCGAGCACTTACTTCACGAATAGCCAATAAATCAAGTGCCCCACGAAGTAGACACACCAATAATTGGTGTATTTTACACGCCCTCAGAGATGCAGGGACCACTCAGTTTAGAAACCAGAAACCCAAACCTGCCTACCGTCTTGCAGCGGAGAGTGAATATACAACAATAATAAGATCGTATGCGGCCATGGTTTTTTCCCACATTCATGTCATATGTGGGGAACCGCCCGAGTTTTCAACTTTCTATTATCATATATCCTGAATGCGTGTCTCGACGCTGACAGGCGGTAGGCCCCTGTTCTTTTAGCAAGTTGGCATAAAGTTATTTGGAGCCAACAAACTAAATCAATTGGTGACGCACTACGAACACACATAAACAAGTGCAAATCACCTGTGACTCGAGCCGATTTCTGAATCAGCGTGCACTACCGGTGGTGGAATCCGTTCCGGGGTTACTAGGGTATCTTGGCGTCCACGGCAGCTGCTTAGCCGCAATTAGGTGTTGTGCAGTTGCAGACATCACATGCGACAGAAGGGTAAAGAAAAATGAAAAAGCAAACAGAGGCACCCATTTCCACGTACCTAAAGTGGGTTGTTTACGCGGCCACCGGTGGGTGGAGGTCGATCAAGTCGACGGCGACGGCCACCGCGCTGCGGCGTCGAGGCGCGGCGTGCCGACAGACCAGCTACGGGGGTGGGCCCGGCGCTGCCTCGGGCGCCGCGTATTGCCCCTCTTGGCCGTACAGTGGCGGCTGGATATGATGGTCGTTGGAAACCATTGGTGCGAATATGCAATGCGAGAGCAATCAAAGCTTTGATGCGGGATGTTGTTGGACGTACGGGATCGCGACCTAGGGCATCCATCGGCAAGTGTAGGAGTCATTCGGCAAGGGTAGGAGTAGATTGGAGTAGCTATTTACGGCGGTGCACGATGTCAGCATCTCCTGGTCTGCAATTTCGTATAACTGCACACAAGTTCCTCTTGCCGGTGGCCTCGTATGGTCACACAGTGCAGTAGTGCACAGACTAAAACACAATGAGATGCCGAAGTCGTTCGGCTCCTTGTGTGCCTTCAACTGCATGCCATGGTTCTTGGCCCGGCAGTTCGACAACTCATTCGTTTCCTTGACTAACCATAATAAGAAAATAGAATCAGTGGGGCCTATATTCCTATTGCATAATTGAGAAAAAAAAACTCCTTTTGTGTTAACGTCGAAGGAACGTAGATAGGATACAATGAGTTGCATGAATGAGCAGCTTAGAATTGTGAGGTACAATGCAAATATTACTGTCTTTATTAAATAAACCTGCCATCGTAATATTACAATGCAACTATTTTATTATGCATCCCTCGCATGCAGGAAGAATCTGTTTTACCCATTCTGAGCGCTGTTAGCAAATTTGTACTATTACATATGCATGGTAACTGATGATACTATTGATTGGATAGTAATTAAAATACTATATGTCGTTGTATTAAAGAGTTCATCTCAAGTACGTACTTCCCCCTACATCGAAGCAACAAAACCTCTTGCGCGTTTCCTAGCATTCAAACAATATGTGGGGAATCGCCCAAGTTTTCATCCATCCTTTTTGCCATTTTTTATAAATCACGGTTGTGTGGAATCGCTCGACCTTCAACTTTTTTCATTACGTACACATCATTTGTGCATGTCTCGGTGCAGATAGGTCCCCACAATCTATTCTAGGTTGGCATGCCTTAGGTTGCTATAACCAACAATTAAATCAGATCTATATGCCATCAAGCACATGTGACGCGAGAATCGGCTATGAATCAGGGCGCCAAGGCATACACATGTGTTTCTGGAATAATGCAACATCAGTTAGTGTGCCATTTAACTTACCTTCAAATTGTTTAGACTCGCTTGCGTGTCTCGATGTCGGTAGCTAGGTCCCTACGGTGTTTATACTGACCTCTCTCAAGAACTTAACTACATCTTGCTCAGAAATTGATGACACAAATAAATCGACTAGTACTTTTGTATTATATAATTCCTCTCAAGTACTCAACTCACACAAATGGAACTTCTACAGGGTTTCCAAGCATTCAATCAAGATGTGGGGAGTCGTCTGAGTTTTCAACTTCATTCCATTTCTTATACATCATTGTTGTGTGGAGTTTCTCAAGTTTTCAACTTTTACATTTCTTGTATGCATCATGTGTCCGTCTCAATGGCGATAGGTCCCCAGAGTATGTTCCCTTGGCTGGCATGCATAAAGTTGTTAGAGCCAACGAATCAGATAAACAGTAGTACGTGGCATACATAAGTATGCGCCAGAGCGCATGTGATTTGGGAATCTGTTATGAATCAGAGTGCGCCAATAACATGAGGTTGCTTGAAGCTCTCCCGGGGTACGTATTGATTGAAATTAAACCATATGCGGGGAACCGTCGCAGGCAGCTTTCAACCTCCCTCCCATGGGATCCTTTCTACAACTGGCTTGCGTGTCTCGACGCTGGTAGGTCCCTACGGGATCCTTTTTCTACCAAGTTGGACACCGCGCGATAAACAAGTACAGCCCCCCTACCTGCGCTGCGCATGGTGGTACTCTGGATCCTGAACCGGAGTGCACTACCCGGGCGTGGAATCCGTTCTGGCCATGCCGCGCCGCGCCGCGCTAGCGGAAGAATATCTTGGCGGCCAAGCTAGACACCTAGTGGCTGTACTACTGTTGCTAGCGCAGGCAAACCGAGAATGGATCGGGACACACGTGGTGCGCACTTGCTGCGTATCGAGAATCGACGCGCCGCTTACGCGGCGACGCGATCGCGAGAGGGAAGGGCGTCCTTTTGCGCTGCGGAAAGGGAAAAGCGGCCGTCGTGGTGGGTGGAGGAGCCAGACATCGATCCATCCGCTACACGACGACGACGGCC
>LAPY01000413.1:170863-182183 GCA_000970635.1 Eragrostis tef | reverse complement strand
CCGCCACTCCCGGAGGAGCGCGCGCACGATGCGGGCGTTCCCGGAGTGGCGCTCCTCCATGGCGATCCACGCGCGGTAGATGGTCGGCGGGTGCATCCCCCAGACGATCGCGTCGCGGAGCAGGCACCGCGCGTCCGTCAGGTCCCCCGTCTCCGCGTGTATCGAGTGGGCGCGCTCGCACCACCGGACGGCCGCGCCGCGCGCCGGGTCGGCCGCGTCCAGCGTCGCGTACGCGCGCTGGCGCCGATGCTCCGCCGCCGCGGAGCACGAGGAGTCCACCGCGTGGTTTTCAGTCGCCGTCGCCATGCCTCCTCTAATTAAGCGTGGAGAGAGAGACGCAGTCGTAGGTAGCGGGTTAATTCTGTCCGATTGTTGGGACTATGCTGGGTTTGGATTTATATATCGCTCGCACATACCGAGATGGAGATGACGTCCGATCCGACCAGGTATCGGATTGGCTCGTCCTGTGTTGCCGCCGCCTTCGTTTCGTACTCGGAACAATGCCGCCGCCTAAGCTCCAGCTCCAAGAGGCTCGGGAAAGACGAGCGTTGGACGTGGAGCAGACCCCCCCTTGTATGAATCACACATCAGACGAAGAACTGACAGGTTTGGTAGCATGCCGATGGCACTTACGGCAAATGTATTCCATAGCTGTATCTTTGAGAGGTTCTGAAGTCGATGGATCCATTCTGTTAACTTTATTAATCTGCCGCACATCTTGAGGCTCTCTAGGCTCTTTGGTGGCCACACGGTCTCACCAAAACAGCTATCCATGCTGTGAATCTCATTCGAATATGAACTTTGTACTGACAGAGACTGAAGTCGACTGTATCCAGCAATGGCTTGCCAGAAGCTCTTGTCGTTTTCCTCGGTTACACCAATCACTCCAAGCTTACGAAGCTGAGTGAGCTCTCCGAGCTCATGAGATGTATAGCCTTCCCTCCTGCAACTGAGACACCACACAGTATGTGCAGGGCCTTCAGTTTGGAAATTCCAGTCGGGACTACGACTCCCCGCACCACCCGATCATTCACACTAACCGCATCCTCTTTGTGATTGATCAAGTAGCAGCACATGTTGCATATGTCATGCCTGTTAACACCTTCCCCCACATGTGGTCTCCTCCTCGGATCCTCTAGCAACCGCGGTCTCCAAAAAAGATGGCCCCTCTCAATACAACTAGGATGCGGAAAACTGATGGTGGGGGTTGTTTCACTCTCAAGCGAGTACCTCAGAACTCTACGCGTGAGCCACTTGCCAAATATGTCCCTCTCCCGTCCTTGTACGATACCAGATGCACGAAGGTACTGTAGCTTCTGAAGGATGGTGACAGCTACCGGCAACGTCCATACGTATGTATTTCTGACATCTAGTGTCTGCAGCTGCCTCAAATTTGCAACCGAATCTGGTAATTTCAGAATATTTACACAACCTCGCAGAGAAAGGTACCTTAAGTGAAGGAGATTCATAATTTTATCAAGGTGATGGTCTCTGAGTCCTAGTGTGTGTTCCAGATCTAGAACTCGGAGGAACCTCACCTTGTTGGATATGAAAAATGATCTCCACTCTCCAAATACTGTTAACGATCGTAGGTGTGACAGGTCCAGCATCCTCTGTATCACATCCTTGTCTCTATTCCAGTTGCTGCTTATCACAAGGTGTCGTATTGCTTCATGTGTACCTCCCCGACTGAAACCTTCCTCTAGTGTAAAAACAAGATTGTCCTCCCTTGCCTTTGCCACACAGATTTCACGGATGAGGTCATGGAGCTGGCAAGAATCAATCTCTCCATAAGCTCCTTGCAAGGGTAGTGCCATACTTCGATCAAGGATCTCATCAAAGTACTTGTTTCCAACTTGCTCTGCTGTCATATGCTGCATCTCTCTTGTCAAACCCTCTGCAATCCACCTCTTCACAACATGTTTACGTCTAATTATATGGTCTTCTGGGAAAATGGACAAATACAAGAAACAAGCCTTTAGATGATATGGAAGACCATCATAGCTCCTCATAAGGACTGTGTTTATCATCTTAAGCTCTGGATTTATCTCCAGTTCAGCACTTAAGGATTCATTCACCTTCCTCCATTCCAATGCATTTTTAGGCTTGTTTGCCAAACAGCCACCTATGGCTGATATTGCCAGGGGAAGCCCATCACATTTATTCAAGATAAGTTTAGCCAAATCCAGCATACCATGATGCAAATCAAACCTTGAAGCGTCCTTAAATACCTGATGGCAGTGAGTAAATAATTGTTGTTATGACCTCACATTAAACACGCTAAATGGGAGAAAACCATGTAATAAAAATAGGACAATGTCTGCTTCATAGAGGCTGGCAACACTTTCCATTTCATAAAAAAAAATTTCTAAACACCTCTAAAGCTTCTTCAAGAAATGAAGAAACTATCCCAAAATCTTTACCCCAGTTATGCATAGGACAAATCCAAAATATGTTTTGATTTTGGCAAATTAAAAGTTATATTTTCCGTACCACATCAAAGTTGAAGATGCTATATTTGTTTTCACCAATATTAATGAGAACCACATTAATAGATTCTGTTTTACTTTATAAATTAGAATATTGTTCTGAAAAGTAGAATGCAATTAATAAAAAGTCCATTTTACTCCTCCGAACAATTCACTTTGTCCATTTCACCCCTTAAACAAAATGATGACTCACTTTAATCCCTCAAAAAATTCCATTGGGTACAATATCCAACAATCATTTTTCAAAACTTGAGCTTCAAATTCCACTTATAGGCCGAGAAATGAAAAAAAAACTTCAAATATTAGACCAAATGGAATTGTCTGAGGGTGTAAAATGAGCCATCGTTTTGTTTGAGGGGTGAAACGGACAAAGTGAATTGTTTAGGGGAGTAAAATATACTTTTCCCATTAACAAAATTTGTAATAAATAATGCTCTAAGTGTTTAAAAGATAATGTTAACCATTATTTAATTTTCTCTCCTTAGTTTTCTATTCAAGTTATTGCGTCACACTTATTTTGTTTGTATTTTGTGGGAGGACATCTTCTCCAATATTCATGTTTCAAACTGTGATATTTTTTTATCAAATTTACAAGAACACTAATCAAATTTTATAAGCCAATGTTTAAAATTTGGAATGAAGTATCATGTTTAAAACTTAAAATGTTGAAACATAACGTGAGTTTTCTCCCATATCTGGGTTTAGGTGAGTCGGTCCGTCGTGCGGGAGGAGTGGTTAGTGAGTCCCAACAAATTATATTATTGTTTGAGTTCATGTAATCCGGGAGATGTTATGTAACAAATCAACATCTTGGTGGCAGTCTCTATTTGAGGAGATGAGAGCGCAGGGCCATTCCAAGGAGTTCCACATGAAGCTGATGGACAAGTTATACCTCTATTTGGGATAAATTATCAGGTGCTCTGAGCGGATCAAGCGCTCTGGTGCCGCCACCGGTGGCATGCGCAATGAAAGTGCATGAAAAGTTTCAAGAAAATATGAATGGTAGTGGACACTGTCATCTAGCGTCATGCAGATTCGAGCTGAACAAAACTAGTGCATGGTGCAATGGAAAAGGAGAAATCAATATATAAATAGTAACATGTTGCATGTATGAGGTGAATAGGTGTAAACCTGCAACTATTCAATCTGATATCCTCTTTTTAGTTGCATCTTGTACTAATTTTTCTTATCCTTTTGCATGATATTAGATGATAACATGCGCAACCCAGCCATATTTCTATTAAAAAAGTTAAATACTTTATTTTAGCTAATCTCATGGTTAGAAACATTGAAGCATATAATAGCATGGGATCGAGCACTTGATACACTATGTGAGAGTGTGTGATACCACCTTGGCCCACCCATATGCAGTGGTAGCGCACCACAAAGTCTAGAATATGCGGTTCAAGAACATATCCGGTTATTGTGTGATCAATCTTAATAACACCTTGAAAAGTGCATAAAAATTTGAACAAAAAAAAGAGAAATCAACATGTGCATAGTGGGGATTGCAACTCTTCGTGTCAGACCAACCCATAACTATTCATGGTCTGATTTCTATCTTTTTCCCCCTTGCACAAGTTTCAATCGCACCTCAAATATGGCACGATGATATATAATTGCATGATCTATACATATATATTTTATTTAGAATTTTAGATGCACTTTTGAAGGTGTTATCAAGATTGGTAACACGATAACACGTAACATGCCTTAACACTATATATGTGGTTCACACATGGAGTGTAGACTTTGGTGCTAAGCATAAACAGGTAATAGGGCAGGCACAAGGTACATGGAAATGGATACATCAGGTCTTGGTTTCTAAAATATTATAACTAGATATATTTAATGAAGAATAAAAGGCACAGTTGATTTAGATATACCTTGCTTTTGAACAGGTCAAGGGCAACATCATCATCGAGAACTTTAAGTCTGTATATGTTTTTGTCATCCTTAGAACAATGTTTGGCCACAAATTTTTCCCTCGTAGTGGCTATGATCCGTCTAGATTTTGTCAAGATATGTTTCACAGAATACCATTCTTCAATGGAAGATAGATCATCAAGAACAGTGAGGCATATGTATCTCCCAATAAGTATAGATAATTCTGTAGCCAGCTCGTCAGGTCCCATTGCTGCAATATTTTTCTTCTTTCTAGCACCAGCATGATCTTCTTGAAGCTGCAAAGCCAGATTTCGCACGAGTGTGTCCCGATTGAAAGGGCGCAATACAGTGGCCCAAGCACATCTCCAACCACTAAGTTCTAGGCTTCGGTACACACTTCTAACAAGAGTAGTTTTCCCAATACCACCCATCCCCCAAACAGAGATTACGTTGACGATGTGGCCATCATTTTGGTGACCAATTAAACTTATAACCTTTTGTTTATCTGTCGATCGTCCAACAACAACATCTTCAGAGATGATTGTCCTGCTACGATAGAACTTTCTTTCAGCTGTTGAGGTGGTAGAAACATTTTGTCCACCACCATCACCATTTGGTTGTTGGATCTCTTCCTCCTGTATCTCACTTACGGATACTGCTGAGCTACTTGGGTCTGCAGTAGTCACAGATGCTGACTTGGAGATGGGCATGGCAGAACCCCCTTCAAGCTTCTCTACCTGAACATGACTTCAGTTGTTAATACTTCGATTGATCGGTCGAAGATTTTAAGTTCAACTGTTATCATGTAAAGAGAATTACAGATATGAAATCTATTTTGAAAAAAGATGCAGGCTTTCTCAAATATCCTCAAACTGTTATTGCCTTAGCTCATCTATAAAAGCTTAGGTTCGTGTTAATCCCAGAGTTCAGGTAGAGAAGCTAGGTCTCGCCATTGCTTCACTTAACAAAAATGATACAGCTGCCTAAAGATGAAATCCACGTAAAGCGTTATCATAAGTGTTATATAATAAGCAAAATAAAAGGATTCACTTTCCAACAATGTTCCCTTATTAACAGGAGGGGGTGCTAATTCACAGCCGCAAAAACAGTATTTTGTAGATTTTTCCTAGGTTTTTTAAGTAGCTAAAGCATTACTGCTTAATGATTAGCTGGAGATTATCAATATTGATGCATAATGTGATTATTAACCAAACTTAACTTTTGCAAATTTAGTGGGTTCTGTGAGTAAACTTTCTGCAATATTTCATTCAGCATAACTTCAAAACTGCTAAGAAATAATATTCTTAGTTAATTATTTTACGTAGTAAGAAATTTATGAAATGAGATGGGAACTGGGTTTTCTTGGATGTATGCTGTAAAGTACTTTATTTAATGTCAATTCAAACATGGCACCGCAATGTCATTTGGTTTCTTGATAATCAAAATCATACGTCGCACACCAAAAGAACAAATTATGCCTAGAGAATCTTGAAACCTAGGAGTAGGTTGTCACCGATTTTTTTTTGGAAATAAAATTGAGAAAATAACCTAGACAATGAAATAAATCTGACGGGTTCCTGTACATTTATGCCAGCCAGTTAATAGATTAACATTAGTTCGTGGAAAAAGAAATACAAAAAATAGTAATTTATATGGTCGATAAGGTGCTGCTGGTGATTACTAATTACCTTTTTGTGGAACAGATAAAGAACCTGATTTGATGAAATTTGCTCCAGTTTTGACACTTGGTATGGCTGCTCTGGGCACAAGCTTGCAATTTCAGCTTGTTGTGTGGTGACGACAATTCTGCTCCCCTTCTTCTTGTCAGGGAAGTAAGTTCTGATGCAATCCCACTCGTCAATGGAGGAGAGACCATCGATAACAATCAGGTAGCTGTTGTTGCTCACTTGTCTACCGTATGTGTGGACCAAGTCACTTTGCTCCATCTTCTCCATCCTAAGTAGGATATTACCCCCTACAGTTGTTCCTTCTTGAGTCTTGCTATTCTCTTGCTCTTGTGAACAATTTACATAGAACTGACGCACAAGGCACTGGAGGAATTCCGTTGGATTGAATGGGTGCATCAAGCTTACCCAAGCACGGCATCCAAACTTGACCTTGGTCTTTGGGTTGTCGTAGGCCTTCCTGATTTCGGATGTCTTCCCATGAGCACCACTTGTTCCCCACACCGCTATCACTCTAAGGTCCATCTCCCCGCTGGTGATCAGATTGCCAAGGTCCACCTTTGGTTTCTTTTGCTCCATGGCATTGCGCCACGCCTCATCAACGCCAAAAAACGCATTGGCACCAACAGTGTTGCCACGACCAAGATTCGAGCCCCTGGCTTCATCCTTGATGAGGTGGTACCGTAGGTTCCTGCTGCTCACATCCTCCACCTTGGCTTTCAGCTCCTTCACCTCCTTGGCGATGCGGCGGCGATCGCACGGGTTGCGGGGGATGCACCCAAGTAAAGCAGGCTTCTCCCGCTCCGTATGGACCTCAAAATCCACGAGGCTGTCCTCCACGTTGTAGGACACGTTCCGGACCTGCTTCACCCATGTGTTGAGCACCTTGTTGTTCTGGTCCCGCTCCTCGTCAGCAGTCATCAGGAAGGACTGCATCATCTCCAGCTCGTCGGCGATGAACCCCACGTCGTGCTCGACGCCGAGCTGCAGCGCCACCTCTTCCGCCGCGGCGGACTTGGCGTAGCCCACCACGCCATCCAGCACGGCCTTTCCGATGCTCACCGCCGTGGCCTCCATTTCGCCGGCTAGCTCTCCGTGCCACTCGAGGCTTGGTCGTGAGTCTGGATTGTGTGATGCTCGACGATGGATATGAGTGCTTCTGTGACGAGGTATGTATTTTGCTTTTTATGATGCTGGAGACACATAATCATGGTCAAGATGTAATTTCGCTGTAGTTTAGTGGATTGATGACCTGGTTAACACTTTTGGTTTAGCTTTAATCTCTTTCGCTTTAGCTTAATCCTTGTGAAAGCAGCGTCCATCAGATGTCGTGCAATGGTGGATTGATGACCTGATTAACACTTCTGCTTTAGCTTTAACCTCTTTTCCTTTAGCTTAATCCTTGTGAAAGCAGCGTGCATCAGATGCCGTGCAATGTTAATTGTAGCGTGACCATATAAAAGAGAGATAAAGTGCCGTTCGCGAATCACGTCAGCAGTTGATCAGAGTCTTCTTTTGAAGATATATATATACACACACACGTGAGAGCCAGGTTCACTACTAATGCCAGCTGGTAGTGGCACATAACCCGCAACTTAATCCCAAAATGGGATAGATATTTGCCTTTTGTCGTAAAAATACTCTGAAACATTATGTCTTCCGGTGGTGTTTCGGTTTCAGGGGACGCCCCGCAGCATGGCAAGCAAACGAATCACTCTCTAAAGGCCGGAAAAATCAGCATCAGCGCACAGATATTTGCTGGACCCAGAAGATACAGATAGCACGTCACGTACGTTCCGCGCGCTTGCTTGCTTGCGTGCTAATTAATCCTTGATTCCCAAATTAATGAACTTGTGTCGCCTATTGAGTTGGACTGAAAAATCGAGTCCACTCTTCTTGGAAGGGGATATGAACATTTGCCAGCACACGAGCGTTAAACAGGCGGGTGTCCTATGCCCGTATGAAGCCATATTGTTGTCCTGTCCCAGACAGGATCGCAACCTATTGCCTTTTTTTTTTTTTTTGAGGAGAAGCTGATTGCCTGCTGTATAGCCTGTATTGGCCGTGGATAATAGGGAGACAGGCAAAAGAAAATTACAGATTTGGGTATTCCAGGACAGCTAGACGCGAAGTGGACTTCGTAATCTGCGCTCATGGGCCTTCTTATACCCTGAGCATGGGCCTACAAACCCATTCAGATGGAATTTTTGCTGACCAAGACCATGGGCCTCACGATGTACCCTGAGCAATGAGCAGCTACGGCCTAGGAGGAAAGCTTTGTGAAAGCAGCGTCCATCAGATGTCGTGCAATGGTGGATTGATGACCTGATTAACACTTCTGCTTTAGCTTTAACCTCTTTTCCTTTAGCTTAATCCTTGTGAAAGCAGCGTGCATCAGATGCCGTGCAATGTTAATTGTAGCGTGACCATATAAAAGAGAGATAAAGTGCCGTTCGCGAATCACGTCAGCAGTTGATCAGAGTCTTCTTTTGAAGATATATATATACACACACACGTGAGAGCCAGGTTCACTACTAATGCCAGCTGGTAGTGGCACATAACCCGCAACTTAATCCCAAAATGGGATAGATATTTGCCTTTTGTCGTAAAAATACTCTGAAACATTATGTCTTCCGGTGGTGTTTCGGTTTCAGGGGACGCCCCGCAGCATGGCAAGCAAACGAATCACTCTCTAAAGGCCGGAAAAATCAGCATCAGCGCACAGATATTTGCTGGACCCAGAAGATACAGATAGCACGTCACGTACGTTCCGCGCGCTTGCTTGCTTGCGTGCTAATTAATCCTTGATTCCCAAATTAATGAACTTGTGTCGCCTATTGAGTTGGACTGAAAAATCGAGTCCACTCTTCTTGGAAGGGGATATGAACATTTGCCAGCACACGAGCGTTAAACAGGCGGGTGTCCTATGCCCGTATGAAGCCATATTGTTGTCCTGTCCCAGACAGGATCGCAACCTATTGCCTTTTTTTTTTTTTTTGAGGAGAAGCTGATTGCCTGCTGTATAGCCTGTATTGGCCGTGGATAATAGGGAGACAGGCAAAAGAAAATTACAGATTTGGGTATTCCAGGACAGCTAGACGCGAAGTGGACTTCGTAATCTGCGCTCATGGGCCTTCTTATACCCTGAGCATGGGCCTACAAACCCATTCAGATGGAATTTTTGCTGACCAAGACCATGGGCCTCACGATGTACCCTGAGCAATGAGCAGCTACGGCCTAGGAGGAAAGCTTTGCTTCAGCAGCACGCGTGCGTATTGCTCAAAAAAAAAAAACAGCACGCTGTGTCTGGGAGGTGGGCCACACGATGATGAGGGTATATGTCCTACATAAATGTGAAAAGGCGTATGGGACTGCTGCGGTGCTGCCGACGTACCCGGCACATACTGGCGTCAACGAAAACCGTTGCGCCGTTCACGTCGACATGTAACAATGCACGCGTGCATGGTCAGTACGTGAGCCATTATCCACTTATCTAGGCTACTTCCTTGCAAAAAAAAAAAATCTAGGACTACTTGTATAATGCTGCTGCCTTCCCACACATTCAGCTTGTGGATCCGATCTGATGCGCTCACCAAACTCCTTTTTTTTTTGAACTGGATGCGCTCACCAAACTAATCAAGAGTAAAAGGGACAATGCACAGTTACTTAGCATCATCACTGCCCCATGCTCCGTCCATTCGTCATGATCAGGGATATGGGCACATGGCAAAGATTATTTATATTGAAAAAAAAAACATACTTCCGTCGTGTTTCCTGTCCGACTAGTTCTGATCTAGTATGGGCAAATCCTTTCGTTGTGCCGGGCCACAAATCTCGTTCTGTGCTAGTGCAGAATGCCAGCAAACCGACTGAGAGAGTGAGGGCAGTCGAAAAAATTCAACAAGAAATGACTGTCATGACTGTAAATTACAGTCAGTTACTCCCTTGACGTTCAAATGATGACTGTATATCTCGACTGAAGCTATCGCGAATGCTAAAAAGAGAGCGACACGTGCGTGCCAGTTCAAATCACGCGAGCAGAATTCTCCAAAAAAAAAAATCACGCGAGCAGAGCAACAGCGCTTGTCTTTCATCCTTTCTTGGTTCGGTAGATTCTGTTGCCGAAATGGACCGGAATAAATCCACTGTAGTTCTCGTCAACTACGATTTCGCGTTCTGTTAGTGTTAGGACACGAGGTATTGAAAACGAGACTTGTAGCTACTAGTAGAGAGGAAAATGCCTGCCTGTCAAACATGCAGTGGTAGCAAGTCGGTCTCCCATTGATGCATGGAGCGATTGGGTGCTCTGCTTGCAAAGTCCATCCTCCACAAACGCGTGGTCTGACGCTCCTCTTCGTGTTTCCATACATGCTGACGCCTCTTCTTTGTGAATCAAAAGACTCCGTAGAATGCACGGGCCGCTGAGAGGCTGTGCAGAACTGAGACGTGTGCCGCTATGCGGTGCCTGTGCGGCGGCGAGCTCCTAGTCATGTTCTGAATGGCTGTTTGGCAGGCTGCAGCTGCGGCTGTAGAAAAATAACTGCAAACACTATAGCTGCTACAGAAGAAATAACTAAAACAGTGTAGCCGCTGTAAAACAGCCGCTGCAAAGAAGCGAAGCGAACAGTCTAATTTTCGAGTTGAGAGACTTCCGGCTGGACCCTGGCGCGACATGACACGAGGCCCAACCAGCAGCTTTCTGTTCAGAGCAGACGGGGATGCAGCAGGAAAAAAGCAGTGAAGCACAGGGAGTCAAGCCAAGCAGGCAGAGCAGAGCACAGCGGAAATACTAGTACTTGCTGATTCATCAACGGGGGATCGTAATTAGTTCTTCAAGCTTACGTTTCAGAATACGTGCCTTTGATTGAACAGTTTCCATAAAGCTTAGACCCACACACTTGCGCTACTCAATCACAGCCGGGCCCCCACCCCGGCTCAGCTCTCATTCCTCTGTTATTGTGATGGTATGCACTCCAGTGACGATACTCCGTCTCACAATTCCTAAACTAATGGTAAAAATAACGAGGAAGAGAAAAGTTTGATAGAGCCTTCATTTTACATCAACTGACCAATTACTCACCGACCCTGGTACCCACCAGATTGTCTTATATATTCAAAGAAATGGCTAAAAGTTTAGTAGGTGGGATGCCTAAAAATTTAATCGCCATGTTTAGATCTAAATTGACTAAAATTAACTAGCTAAAATTTTAAAAACTGAATCCAAACAGGCCTTACCAACGTGGGGGGGGGGGGGGTGGG
>LAPY01000413.1:153013-164179 GCA_000970635.1 Eragrostis tef | reverse complement strand
GGGGGGGGGGGGGGGGGGCAATGATCCGTGTTCACAATTCTCTTGGCCCAATACCGTGGTACGTGCATCGGCCAAATTAAGGAGTATAGTACCCAGAAAAGAAGAAAAAAGGGGACTACGTTAATTGAGGCATAAGCATTCGTACAATGTGACCAAAGTTGTGCACGTGTGCACAAACGTCATCCACTGAATTAATGGAGTAGCTTCTCCTTTTTTATTCTCCTTTTCATTTATTTACGGAATCACAGCTGGATCGCTCGGAAAAAAAGGCGCTTGCCCCTGCACGATTTCCCTGCTCCTCCCGGTGTTCCCGTTCACTTTGTACGTAGGCAGGCCTGCGACCTCTGCCGCCGCACCTTGGATTTTTCTTTACACGCGTTTGAACCTAGCAGAGTTGCATTGAGACTGCATATCATCTCCAGATCTTGGGTGGATGGAATGCGATGACGCCATAACGGCGTAATCCATTAATCCAATCTCTCTTGTTTTCTCAACAAAACTGTCGGAGATAACGTACTGTAAAAAATTCCATCCAAACCGACTGAAATCGAGAGACCCCTCAAAAAGGTCCACGTCATTGGTCGTCGTCGCGTCCTCGACCACTCCACCTTTCCTTCCCCCGGCCTCCCGCAGCGTCCGTCCCCCTCACTACTGGAAATCACGACGAGACAAGATAAAAATCCCACCACTCACCACCTCAAAAAGTCCAAACAGATCCCATCGCCCTCATCATTCCAGTCCAGTAGTGGGCAGATAAAAAATAAAGTTACGATTTGTATTATCTTCTTCCTCTGAATTCCTTCCTATCTCTAAACCAGCCGGAGATTTTGCTAGCTAGCTAGCGGAAGAAGAAGATTTCAAACCAAAAAGTCCAATCAATCGGGCCAAGCCGCCGGCCGGTTGTGCATATATACGCGGCCGCCCTCCTCGGTCTCTCCTACCCCCACAGCCGCCGCTGTGTTTCTTGCTTGCTTGCGCTGTGTCTTTGAGTACCTCCATTGCCGGGAGAGGAGAGGAGACTAGTAGGAGATCAGGATGGCGGAGGAGGTGGTGCGGGAGCTGCGCGCGAGCTTCACGGCGGGGCGGACGCGGCCGGTGGAGTGGCGGGCGGCGCAGCTGAAGGCGCTCATCCGGATGATCGAGGAGAAGGAATCCGACATCAGCGGCGCGCTCCAAGCGGACCTCGCCAAGCCGAACATGGAGTCCTACCTGCACGAGGTACACGCACGCACCCCTCTGCTCGCTCTCTGTTTTTCGTCCTCTGCTCGAACGCATCTCGTACCCTCTGCTCCGTTATCGGTGCCGCTGCCTCCGCCAGGATTCGTGTTTCCGTTCCCGATTGATTATCGCTGCTACTATTATCAAATTGGCGTTTTTCAGTCCTTTTTTGAGGGGTTTATCCTAGTATTTCTCAAGGATTTAAAAATGAATAAATTCTTTAAGAGGCTAACTGCCGATGCTCATGTACGATGATAAATCTATGAGGTTTTTAGCGACAATACTGCTGGTTTGATTCGACCCTGCTCTGGGGAAATTTTGCTGCTGCACACACACACAGTCCATTTCCCACGAGTTTTTTTTTTTTGCTGGAATTCAACGAAGTGTTGCGTGCGAATTGGTTTTTGATTTGCGCGTCAAATACTCTACTGTGGCGTTGCTTCCACGAGTTCTTTCGTGTTTCTTCGGACTTTGCAATAGGATAACTCTGTTTCCTTCACACGACCCGCTATTTCTAGCATCAGTTCCCATCTTCCCCTCCTCTGTTCTCGTTTTGCTAATTTAAGTTGCTGCTGGATTGACTGAAATTACTAGTCGTTGCTTTCAATTTGCCTCTATATCTAAGATATAAAAAAAAAACACCATTTTCCACTACTAGTCGTCCAGTACTTTCCTGCCAAATCACTAATGCACGGTCAGCAAAGATAACTGGAAGCTGCGAGATTGCTTTCAGCAGTTACTTCATTACCACGTTCCCGAAAGTCACTTCAAGATTTATTTCATCCTGACCTTAGTACCGTATAACTGACAATCAATGCTGCTCCACCTGTCTGTTTCATGGCGCAGATATCACTTGCCAAGGAATCCTGCAAATTCGCGCTCAAGGGGATGAAGAGCTGGACGAAGCCTGAAAAGGTATTTCTGCCTTCAAATTCAGCGTCCAGAGATGTTTTTCCCATTCTTTGGAGCACTGTTCCAGCGATCCTGTGCTAAGCTTCGAGCATTCATGTTCAGGTAACCTCGGCCATAACTACATTCCCATTTTTCCCACTCTTTGAGGTCACTGTTCCAGCGATTCTGTACTAAGCTTTGAGCATTCATGTTCAGGTACCCTCGGCCATAACTACATTCCCCTCCACTGCGACAATCGTGCCAGAGCCCCTCGGTGTCGTGCTCATCATATCAGCGTGGAACTACCCTTTCTGTAAGTTGGTTGGTGGCAATATACTTCTGTATATGCGTGTCAGATAGTTCTTTTTAGACGTATGTTGGTCAGATACCTATTTTACGTAATACACTTATTTCATTTAGATGTACACATGTTTGCCAAAATATTTATGGTGCAGTTAAATATCGCTTTAGTGGAACTGTGTGCAGCAGATTTTTCTGGGATTTGGTGTTATCAATTGGTTTGTTGTCTGATGCTTCCTTGGGCCCTGATTGAGATTTGTTTTCCCTCCTTTTCCACAGAACATGCCTAGCGAGCCACTTTCTTGCACATACACGTAACAACTCTGAATTTTCCTTAGTCAACATCTTATCATTCAGTGTTCATGTACCGAAAAATATTCCGGTACAAGAAAGGATGATTTGACCTTTATTCACGATATTTAGACTTTCAGTGCACCAAGCCAACTCACAAAGACTTTGAAGGATAAATACCATCTTGACAAGTATTGTTTTCTTGGATTGTTCTCAGTTAATATACAAAATTCTGACGATGCTGTTGCAGCTGTTCCTTTATGTTGTTCTGAAGAATATATGTTTGGCATGCGATGTTATTCTGTGAGTCTTTAAAAGAAAGACAACTTATCACTTCACATTCAATATAGTGCTCTCTATCGATCCGGTCATTGGAGCAATCGCCGCTGGAAACGCTGTTGTTCTGAAGCCATCAGAAATTGCACCAGCCACCTCATCATTGTTCGCAAAGCTGCTACCTGAATATGTCGACAACTCCTGCATCAAAGTCGTGGAGGGAGGCGTTGACGAAACAACCGATCTCTTGGAACAAAAATGGGATAAGATATTTTACACAGGTTAAGTTCTTTTTACCTTCAAAGTTTATGGTTTACTGTTTCTTTGACTATCTTCCTTGTCCGAATGTTACTCTACCGATGAATTGTGCATTAATCTCTTCTGATGTATGACTATTTGTTAGGCATGCAGTAATATGCTGACGTATACATGTTGCGACCAAATTGCAGGCAACGGAACCATAGGACGCATAGTAATGGCTGCAGCTGCGAAGCATCTAACACCAGTCGCTTTGGAGCTTGGTGGAAAATGCCCTGTTATTGTTGATTCTGACGTTGATCTTCATGTAAACCCATCTCCTTGTAGATTGTCAGACTCTTAAAGAAACTAACCAACTTTATTTAAGTTTACCCTAACAGATCATTGATTTGTAGGTTGCTGTTAAGAGGATTGCTGTTGGTAAATGGGGATGTAACAATGGCCAAGCATGTATTGCTCCCGATTACATCATAACAACAAAATCATTTGCTCCAGAGCTGGTACAGACAGCCATCGGCACAATAAACAAACGATTTTTTGTATGAACTTTACTTTCATTTCCTGATTCACAAAGTGAACCTGTAACAGGTGGATTCTTTAAAAAGAGTTATCCAAAGGTTTTATGGAGAGGATCCTCTCCAGTCAGCAGATATGTCTCGCATTGTGAATTCTAAACATTTCACCAGATTAACCAGTTTGGTAGAGGACAAGAAAGTTGCTGACAAGATTGTCTACGGTGGCCAGACAGATGAGAAACAACTGTGAGTTTTTCTAGAGGCATTTTGCTGATACTTGCAGCGATTTTGCAGATAAAAGTGGGCCTGAGAATGGTGTCTGACTATTGGAATATATTTTCTTTCATTGCAGAAAAATTGCTCCTACATTATTGTTAGATGTTCCTCTTGATACTGCACTTATGACCGGGGAGATATTCGGTCCCTACCTTCCTATCGTAACGGTCAGTAATTGTTCTCTGCCTCCAGCCAGAACCTGTAATTCTATCGTGCATTTTCTGATAACTCCAACAAAATTTTCTTCAGATAGTTGGGGAAAAAGATACTCTTGTACCATAGTGGTATTAGCGTGATAATAACTTGTGCAAATAAACCAAATTCACTTCTGTCTTCATGCTTGTACAACTTCCTATACCTTTATTTGCAACTCCCGAAGGGGGTTGTTGACAGAATTTACGCATGAGGTTCCTTGACTGATAACCTTGCCATCAGAAATAGGATTCGAAACAATCCTTGAAAGCACAAACAAGAATGTCCATCAAACACAATTCTAGAATTCTAATGAGCTTACTTGGTACTGTTTGTCACATTATCTGATTCTGTTTTGGATTTATGTTTTCAGGTTGAAAAGATCGAAGACAGCATCGATTTCATCAACTCTAAGACCAAGCCACTTGCAGCCTACCTCTTCACCAGGAACAAGAAGCTGCAGGACAACTTTGTGACGAACGTTCCTGCAGGAGGAATGCTCGTAAACGACATCGCGCTACATGTAAGTTCTGCTCATTGAATCTCAATTCCACCCCATGTTTCCTCAGGCATTTGCAGAGCCTAACCTGCTTCCACTTTCCAATGTAGCTCACGAACCCGCATCTACCATTCGGCGGAGTGGGTGAAAGTGGGATGGGCTCTTACCACGGCAAGTTCAGTTTCGACTGCTTCACTCACAAGAAGGCGGTCTTGATCCGTGGCTTCGGCGGCGAGGCGAACGCGAGGTACCCGCCGTACACGCAGGAGAAGCAGAAGATCCTGAGGGGCCTGATTAACGGCAGCTTCTTCGCCCTCATCCTTGCCCTTCTGTAGAGGACAAGAAAGTTGCTGACAAGATTGTCTACGGTGGCCAGACAGATGAGAAACAACTGTGAGTTTTTCTAGAGGCATTTTGCTGATACTTGCAGCGATTTTGCAGATAAAAGTGGGCCTGAGAATGGTGTCTGACTATTGGAATATATTTTCTTTCATTGCAGAAAAATTGCTCCTACATTATTGTTAGATGTTCCTCTTGATACTGCACTTATGACCGGGGAGATATTCGGTCCCTACCTTCCTATCGTAACGGTCAGTAATTGTTCTCTGCCTCCAGCCAGAACCTGTAATTCTATCGTGCATTTTCTGATAACTCCAACAAAATTTTCTTCAGATAGTTGGGGAAAAAGATACTCTTGTACCATAGTGGTATTAGCGTGATAATAACTTGTGCAAATAAACCAAATTCACTTCTGTCTTCATGCTTGTACAACTTCCTATACCTTTATTTGCAACTCCCGAAGGGGGTTGTTGACAGAATTTACGCATGAGGTTCCTTGACTGATAACCTTGCCATCAGAAATAGGATTCGAAACAATCCTTGAAAGCACAAACAAGAATGTCCATCAAACACAATTCTAGAATTCTAATGAGCTTACTTGGTACTGTTTGTCACATTATCTGATTCTGTTTTGGATTTATGTTTTCAGGTTGAAAAGATCGAAGACAGCATCGATTTCATCAACTCTAAGACCAAGCCACTTGCAGCCTACCTCTTCACCAGGAACAAGAAGCTGCAGGACAACTTTGTGACGAACGTTCCTGCAGGAGGAATGCTCGTAAACGACATCGCGCTACATGTAAGTTCTGCTCATTGAATCTCAATTCCACCCCATGTTTCCTCAGGCATTTGCAGAGCCTAACCTGCTTCCACTTTCCAATGTAGCTCACGAACCCGCATCTACCATTCGGCGGAGTGGGTGAAAGTGGGATGGGCTCTTACCACGGCAAGTTCAGTTTCGACTGCTTCACTCACAAGAAGGCGGTCTTGATCCGTGGCTTCGGCGGCGAGGCGAACGCGAGGTACCCGCCGTACACGCAGGAGAAGCAGAAGATCCTGAGGGGCCTGATTAATGGCAGCTTCATCGCCCTCATCCTTGCCCTTCTGGGCTTCCCGAGGGAGAAGCGTTAGCCACTTCAGTTCAGTTAAACAGTCTCTGTTTATGTTCACGGGTACAGGGTAAACCAACATTCAGGAAGTTCTTATTGCACGTCATGCGGGTGCTACATTACATACACAGGTGTATAATGCATACATTGTGATATTTTCATACGTGAGTTATTGAATTATGTGAGAGAGAGTTATGTAAAAAAGAGCTGTCAATATACTGTTGTGAACAGGGGAAAAAAAGAGAAAAAACTAAGCACACTTTTAGAGCCGTCAGTATACTGTTGTGATCTAAAAGTTAATGTTTACAGGCGTATAGCTAAACCATCACTTTTGCTCAAAGCTTGTGAATGAAATTTAACAAGTTTTAGATCAAACCAATTTGAATAGGGGTCAATTTGTCACATGCATGGCAGGTGCTTTTCCAATTCAGTGTCTTTAATTGTTTCATAAGAAAAAGTTATCTACATATGCCATGCCCGTTAACATTTGCACGTGTCAATTTTTTTTTGCCTAATATGCCCTTTACTCTCGTCTTCAATCTCACAACCTGGAGTTCAGCGTATATGTACAGACTATGATTAATGGAGACGAGAGTCATCTGTACGCGTGCTTTTTCGTCAGTATCTCCGGAATATAAAGATGATCAACTTTTTTTTTCTTCTTAAGCACACTGTTGTGCTTTGAGTTTTGACATGCATGTGCCGAAGAACCTACGGTGTTATTTTCGTCAGTATCTCCGGAACAAAAACAAAGAAGAAAAAGCTAAGCACACAATGTAATGTGCTGAAGAAGATGATCAAATCGTTGTAACCAGATCAATTGTGAAAGTGCGACCCGCGTTCGCCACGCGGTGCTACGGGTGCTGCAGTAACAGATAATCAACCGGGCAAAACAGAGTTGAATAGCCAATGTGGTTCTAGGGAACAAACTATTCTTTGGATCACCATGATGGGCTTGGTTCAGAGCCATTGGGCCGATCCAGATCGCATACGTTACGCAAATACACAGCCCACTCGGATGTCATGCATACTGAATTCTTTGTAAGAGAGTTATTTTCACACAAAACAATAAGTATGATATGTTGCGAACAAAAAGAGTATGCTGGTCTTCAGCTACCGTATACACATGTACCGTGTGCAGAATGCAAAGGACATGATTCCTGTGGCATCTCTCTTGATATATTATTCGAGAAAAAAACTAGTACAGAACACCGAAAAGAAGCTAAAACGAACACATGTTGTGTGCTGTCACCGTCCACAGTATATCTGGCCATTCCATTTATTCAAGTATCCAAACATTGCTCGTGCGTATAATGTTCTGAGCTGGTTGCTTAAGCTAATTAATGTGTGGACCGGCCGGGCAGCCACTGAAAGTCCAGTCTGTCATCGAAGAAGAAGAAAGAAACATGTTTTTTTTCCCGCGCAAATAAGAAAGAAACCTGACCCACCAGTCAAAACCGTGCATTTGATCAGTTACTGAAACCGACAACGAATTAATAAGTACAGTCGTACACTATGTTTCTTCATAGTTCGTGAATGGACTATTCCTTCGTACGTCTTGCTCGTCGGCAGTCTTTCCGAAGGAAGATTTCAGCAGAGTGAATTTATCGGGAGATAGACAAATTGTGAGTTTCCCCGGAGTGAAGGGAGAACATAAAGCGAAGTTTCCGTACAAAACATTAAAACGACGAAGCATGCAGTATTCACTGTACATGAGGCAAGATGTGGACATGCAAAAAAATAAAAAAGCAAGACGCATATATAGGGCGCCATCGGCTCCTGAACTCTGAAACAGCGTAATCATGTATGGTTGATCGCTACCCGCGCTTGCCCCGCGGTGTTACCACAACGGTGGTGACAGTTCAATCGCAAAAAAAAAAAAAAACGTGGTGGTGACAGTTTATCAAGGGTTTTGAAGTGCCACCTGCATATGGACGATGTGGTATAAGCCAAACTGCTCGTGAAAACGTTTGGTCCATACTCGGGCCCAATTACAGACGATTTTTTAGGGCGGCCCGACCCAACGGGGACATGTATTTCACATTTTCACACCGTTTGAGAAAGCAAGTTGACAAGAGCACACACCACGACGAAGTGGCGAAGTATACTCTTGTTTGTAATTAACGCGCAAGCAACAAGCTCTCGCCATTTGTCTCCTGAAAAACAAATTTCACGTCAACCACATCTCGGATGCACTTGAGGAATGAGGACCTCGACTAGCTACCAAGAATGGTCTTCGAAACCCACTGCCATGGGGCACTCCACGGCCACGGCACAGACTAGGTCATGGCAGTCACGAGAACGCCGTCCTTCACTCACCTGCGTCATCTGACTCATTTCCATGGTCTCGTCTCGAGCACCAAGAGTTTTGCACGTTGACGAACATCATCGCTATTCTCGGCGCGGCATAGAAGGCCCGTACGTGTTCGGGGAAGAGGCACACAAAGTAAGAGATAAACCGGGGGAAAATAAAAGGAAAGGAAAAGGCAAAAAATGCCTAGCACGCATCTAGCGTGCTTAAGTAACCAACTAGTACTAGAATAGAATGTAATGATAATGCAACTGTAAATATAACATAAGCCAAGATTCACATGAGGTCAAGAGCTGACCACGCTTGCCACGCGGTGCGATGATGGCCTGTCGATCAAGTATCACCAGGTGCATCCGGTGGTCCACGGCCGATATGGTTTTAAGACGATGCACGGTCCCCGTTGTCCCCCGGGTCATTGGACTACACTCGGGCCTGATTATAGGCTGGCCGTTCCCAGACCTGACCCAATACGGTGGTTGTTACCTTGTTGGTCCCGTCAAGCTAGTTCAGCACGTTCAGAAAGTCCATAGCGCGCGCAACAGGGACGTCGCGCTGGGGCAACATCACGTGTCCAGCAGTGGCCCGGCCCACTAAGGAGAGGATAAGGAATTAAGGGAAGGTGTGGACAAGTGGTGGTGGATAGTCATGGCCGATGTTAGGCGGGGGCCCGAAAAGGCACGGCCCGCTAAAATTCAGGCTGGCACGCAATAGATTAATCGTGTCGGGCCAGCCCATTTAGCCTGCATCCCTTTTAAATGTCAGTCTATTTAGTCATTTTTGAAGAAATTTAATATTTTATGATGCCAAAATAGGTGTTACTAAGCAGAATTGAACCTTAGACCTCGTGAATAAGAAGCAAAGCACTTACCACTAAGCTAATACTACTAGTTGTACACATATAAACTAAAAATATATTTAACAAAACTTTATCGTGCCATGCCACCCATCGGGCCGCATCCTCGGGTCGTGTCGTGCTTGGGCTGGGCCAAAAACTGTGTGTTTCGCGTCCGCCCGCTTGGCCCGGTCTATTTGGCCATCACTAGTGGTGGATCGCAGCCATGGTGCGTCATGGCACCGAGGCATTGTCAGAGGTGGAGGAGAGCGACGAAGGTTAAGGCTCTGGTGTTGTCAGGGTAGGATCTCCAATCTTTCGCGGGCGTCGAAGGAGGTTTAGGGGGCTGATAGTCATGGCCAAATTAACTTTGGGCGGTGGCGGTGGAAGAAGTGTGGGGTCACAGCAGAGTGGTTAGTGGTGGTTGCAGATGTAGGCAGCACATCGACGTTGGTGGCACAAACGGTGGGAGGGGGCAATGATAGGGCAGAAAGAGTGAGGGAGGCGGCAACCCAAGAAGAATAAGACAATGGTTAGGTAACATTTCCATTGCCGCCTTCTCGAGCATCTTTCTCAACTCAAACATTGTCACCGCCTTCTTGCTACATTGCCGGAATTAGCTCCGCCGCCATAGCTTCCCTTCTCCGTCAACAAAATCAAAATGGAGGGAGTACCTAGGGGGCCTCGACTAGCTACCAGGAATGTCTACAACCCCCGGTAGCAAGAGTTCTGCACGTTGCTCGGACGTCGAGTGCGCATCCGTTCCGGAACCATGACTTCTTTCTTGCCACGGCATGTAGTAGGCCCACGTCCTCCAAGTCACACTAGTATTAGGCCAGTCTCAATGAAGTCTTTTATTTACATTAAATTTTATGTCATATATGCATCTTGTGCTGATTTAACAAGTTAATTATGATTAGAGAGATGATAAACTTTTATATTTTGTGATAGGTCTTTCATCTAAATGAAAAGAAGCTGACTCATTTTCTGAAAACTAGTCTTAAAAATAGTGAATTGAGCCTGTCCTTACCTCATGAGTGACCTACAAACTCGTAACGAAAGGGAAACGTAGAAAAGAAAAAAGAAGACAAAGTAAAAAAGGCATAGCACGCATGTAGCGTGCTGATATATAACAGCTACTACTACGAAGAATGTAAAGCAACTGCATGTATGTAAATGAAATGTTAGCTAGGGCTCAAACGAGATCATCAAGAGCTGACCACGCTTGCCACGCGGTGCCCTCATGGTATGCCGATTGCTTATCAACTAGTCAATCCGGAGGTCAACGGCCGATGTGGTTTTACAAACGATGCACTGTCCCGCTGTACCTGAAGATAACTCGACCTGACTCGGACGTGATTGACTGATTGTCGGCTGGGCCGTTCCAGGCCCGACCAGTACACTACTGGTTGTTGGCTCGTTGATCTAGTTATGGACTTGGGTTTTGCCCTTGCAGACATGTCACACTCAATTTTAAGAACAAAACTGAATGCATAACTATATGTATGGCAAAATTAGTTTTCATACATATAAAGACAATAGTGAAATAAACAGTATAAGCCAGTGTCATTATTACATCGTCTCATTGTATCATTATTATAATATATGAATAAATTGTTTGAAGGGACTAAATAAACGACAGCGAAAGACTCTCAAACACATATGCAGTTGACTGGGGAATGCACGCCTAATAGTAATCCTCATCGAAGTAATAAATGACGCCTTCATCTTTTGAGCAGCATGACAAAACATTATAGGGAATAGCAAGAGTGAGTAGATGTCGTATTTTCGTAAGTGTAGAAAAGTATATGTAATGCAAGCTTATAACAAGAAAGGCTGATCGTATAACTTCGTATAAT